>BMAV01010188.1:0-99213 GCA_019973955.1 Trichonephila inaurata madagascariensis
AAACCTTAAATTGTCAAAAAAATATGTTTTTAGCTTTCCAATACCCCTTCATAAAATTTATTTGAAACTGTCAAAATAAATGTACATAGATATATGTATCAAAAAACTTTATTACTTAACACAACACTTTTCGCGCATGGTATGTCATACCCAATATGTAACTTTTTTCAACGCTTCTTCTAAACCTTTTTTGTGGAAAATGGAGAGTTTCTCGTGTAGCGGACTTTAAGGTCATATCCTTTGAGGAACTCTAACTTGTAGACGAATTCTAAGTGTCTTTTTGGATACTTCCTCTTCGGCTATGTCATACCCTGCACGTTAATCACCGTTACAGTTCTGAATGCATGAACACATTTTAAATCTTCCCTATGCTATGGTGTATTATTATAGTTATGATGAAGAAATGTGATATTTTAGTAATTTAATAAATACAGTATTTAATACATATAGTAAAACAGTATTTTCGGGTGAAGAAATTCTCTTAACAGTTGAGATGAGGAAGAATCAAATGATGAAGAGTAAAAAAAGCACGTATGATTTTTCCACTGAAATCGATCCATATTTAGAAGAGTTGAAAATAAATTTTTTATATGTAGAGACACAAAAACATTTGGGGAAAACATAATTTTAAAGAAGACAACTGGTACACATCTTATCCACTTTCTTTTTAATAATAATAAAAAAAAACTATTGTGTGTGCTGAAACAATAAGAGAAAAAAAAGAAGTTTCAAAATTTTTGAATTTAAAGAATAGAGGAGTTTATTCCTATATGTGTTTAGTTTTAAAAAGATACAGATTTTAAAAAAATTAAGATCCAGTGAAAACATCTTATCCACTCACGACGAGATTAAAGGAGTGTAAAACAATATACTAAATGCCCTTATAAAAAGAACAGAAAAACTAAATTTATGTGCGAAAAATGTAATAAACATATTTTTTTTTTCTTCCTTTTTAACTTTTGTATACTGATTTCGCATTAAAAACAGAATGTAAACACCTTTGGGTATGGGGTACACTGCGCGAGAACTTTCGGTCATTTTTTTCACGCGAGTGATGCCGAGTTAATTAGATTAGTTGCTTAATAGGTGCTTTTCTTGATTTCTATTTCGGCAAACGCATTTATAATAATATCCATAGCCCATGATTTTAGTTTTTCAAGTTCATCTGTTTCTATTGACAGTACTGTTAACTCCGAAAACCGATTTTGGCCTATCAAGTTTTAAGATGATTTTTAATAATTTTTATTATAAAAATTTTTAGCTGTTGCAATTTTAATGACGGATCTATACGCGTTTTTCAATTAATCCTCTTGGGAAATCTTTGGGAAAACATCAATGCGTGGTATACAATAATACCTTCAGAAGAAGAGAATCGTGATATTTAAATTATTTACTATATATAGTTGAGGTTTTCTAGCTTGAGAGAGAGTAGGAGAGAAGATATGCTCGAGTCAGGTGAGATTGCTACTGAAGGTATAATATTAGAATTTTGCGCTTTGATTCTCATTAGGAGGAAACTTTAAAGTGACGATTGTTCACTAGAACTGAATTGAGATTATATTAAATTGGATGATAGGTCTAATCCTTTATTAAGGTAAGGATCAAGTTTGATAGTCTCCTAATCGTTCGCGTTTTACCGTCGTTGTTCCACTTTCGTATTTAACATTGAGACATTCTCTTTCTATTATTAGTTGAAATTGTGTCTGTTCTTTCTGTAGTAAATAGATTAGCTGGATCATGTCGAGCGTTTCTTCCCTTCTCTCCACATATCTAGGTGTACGAGAGAGAGGTTCGAGCCTCTCACACAGATGTTACAGTAAGGGTAAAAAATAGTAGGCCTGCTATAATAAAATCCGGAAAACTGGAAGTGAGGCTATTTAAATTAACTATCAATAATTGTGCGAACTCTTTGATAGAATGGATTTTCTCAATTTTGGACTTCAAACAGCTTTTTAAAGCAATTAATTGTTCATAAATAGTATGTGTTAACTACTTATCATATTTAGTAGCTAGTTTTACTGCTTTTTATATTTCTTAGTTTGAAAAGGATAAGTGTTTATCCGATTGTATGATTTCGAATATATTGCTAGGATCAAGAAAACTAAGCTCTTTGCCTGGTTTAGGATATTAACACATATAAAAACTAATAATACACACACATTGACTTTGAAAAACTTATCCAGATCTGAAATTCTCTCATATTCTGATAACTCATAAAAAAAAAGAGTTTTCTTCTCTTTCATTTCTGAAAGCAAGGCATCACACCTCATTCACTTGCAAGCTCTCTGGACTCATTTAACAAACAGCTGAATGAATTTTGATTTCTTATTAGTGCCAGTCTGCTCAGAAGATTATTCTACAGAATACCAGCTTTTCGTGGGTCCGGTTTTTCACGTGGTAGGGCTATAGAAATGAGGTCCATGATTTCATGTAACCAAGAAGAAATGATCTTCTATAACAAACTAATCTAAGCAAATCTAGCAAATAATTTTTTAAATATTCATCAAAACGGGGATTAAAACTTACAATTATCCTATGATATGAAGGGTTATCTAGCTTCGTATTTTTTAAAAAAATAAATGAAGAACTTGCAAAACCAAAGCAGTTATAAAAAATAAAAAGTTCCTCTGATTTAAGGAAGTTAAAACCGTAATGTATTACTGAAGGTACCGCCCATCCGGTATAAGGGTTAGTAACGCTGACTGCTGTGCGGTAGGACCTGGATTCGAGTCCCCTAAGAAGACATGGATGTTTGTAAATGTATAGTGCCTTCACGGCCTGGGAGGAATACTCTAAACCGGCATACACTGGGCCTTTCAGGGTTGGTAAGGAGAGCTGGGGGCCCTGCCCCTCAGGGTGTTCTTCCTCAAAATCGGGGTGGAAATGAGCTAAAACTGTCGCCTGTATGATACTCAAAGCTACGGCTAACGACATGCGTAGATCTAGCCGTATGCCGTGATTAATTTCTTAGGCCTAGATCTGACTACGTCAGACAGGTGGCATTAGCAACAACAACATTAATGAAGTCAGTTCTGTTTCTCAAAACGTTATCACAGAATAAGAGCCATTATTGGATTTCGGTATAGCAGCGTAACATAGACCTTTATATTGAAAATAGCAATTTCTATTATCTCACATAGTATTAACAAATCCGTTATATACAAGTAGTGGTTTTTTTTTTAATAATTTAATATATATTATTTCAAATATAACTAATTTATTGTCTTATGTGTTGAGGCAATATGTATGCGTTTCTCATTTCATTTTAATTATTTTCTGAAATACATATAAATTTAAGATTCTTGATAAATGTATTTTTAAATTTTTTTAAAGTACTCACTAATTTCATAATAATCGAGATTTGGGCACCACTATATGAAAATATATTACCTATTTCACATGGTTTTACACGATATTTCCTGTAACGTATCAATCACCGTGTAAAAATAAAGTCGGATGTAATATGAAATCTATAAGGTACAAGGAAAATATAGAAAAAAGTATAGTAAAAATGGGGGGTGGGGACTGAGATTACAATCCAAGTAAGTCAGACTTGTTGACTGTAGGGAAAGATATGCATTTTCTTGTGGGTGCCATATACCTTTTCCACCTTTTTAATTTTAACATTTTAAAAGATAAACTAAAGGTAGGTTGAGTCTCCTAATTTCTCATTTTAACAGCCCATGCGCGCAAAAGAATCCACTAAAGTAATCAATTGGAATTAAAAGAGGGAAATTTAACAAACTTTAAAATCTCTTATTGTGAGGCTGTTAGAATGACTACTTATGGAAAGCGTATTTTGGGAGAAGAATAGCGCACCACAGAGGAGCTGTTATACAAAGCAATTAATTAGTAGCTGGGAGGGGGACAAAGAACTGGCTTATGTGATGCCATCTTTTCTCAGAAGACGAAACAGCTTTTGAACCTTTGCTGGCCATGAATGCAAGTTCGGTCTTTTGGTGATCTTCATGGCAGAAACTGATTATTCTCCTTCATTGGATCACCTCTGGACCCACTTCCGATTAAGTGCATAGCCTTCTTGTAGCTTCTACTGCTACGCTTTATATACATTCATTCGATCAACAGACCAAGGGAATGTTGTCATTTACAAGCGATTAACGTTTCGAATAGATTTTACCCATTCTAAATGTTATCTGCATTTTACTTCACAAAAGATCTTTCTGAAGAGCCGGTTTGAATAGGAATTTTTGAGAAGCCTTTCCTAGTCTACATCACACCTTGTCTTCTCATTGTTTTGTGTAAAACGATACCAGCCTTTAAAGGTTTCTAATTGAGGGAACTGAAATGTTGACTTCTCACGTGGAAAAATTTTAACCGTTTGAAGCCACTGACAGATCAAGTGAGCCACAGCCAACTCTATTGATAAAATTATTGATAACATTTCACTTTTTGCTTAAGCATGTCCGGGGCCCCTGTAGCTTGGGGGAACTGTTTTACTGACACCAGGGTGGCCTTCTGAGGGTGCGGTGGATGCTACGCACTGGAGCCCAGTGATTGAGGGGGCCCTAACATGATAAAAAACTAAAATAATGTATTCTTGTGCACATATAACCTTGACAATATTCCTATCATTGTCAATATGAAAGAAAAGAAAATTTCATCTTTGGCATTTATTATTGTAGATCTTTGAATTGCGACAATCTTTAAACTGATTCTTGATTATGGGAATGTTCAATTTTTATTATTTGATTTGGGGAACTCCTAAGGATCCACACCTAAACTGGAGAAATTTGTTGTTGTTTATCCCACTAGATCGACAGAAACATCTAGATCAAGTCCATTAACCCGTACGTTTTTAAACAATGAAGAACTACAGCAAGACTTGAGAGCAGCTGGCTCTTTTGGCAACCAATACAATCTAAGATTTGCGCAAGAGTGGCTTGGGTCACAATACAATTCGCACAATCAGGGTAAACTTTAAGACCCACCACATGCCTGACCTCGAGTGTGAGTTCGTTTGTTTGGAGAAATTTGCATTGTAAGTAACAATAACACAGTAATATTCGAAGCTGTAAGTTTATTGGATTCACTTCAAAAAACACCTTTTATTTTATGTTTAATGGTATGGTTTGCAATATTGTCCAAAATTAGCATTATTAATAAATTATTTCAAGTAAAAACAATTATTCTTTTAATTTAATCAATAATTTGAAAACTGAAATCCAAAATTTAGCAATTTTTAGACGAAGCAAATGTGCAAGCACGTCATTTAAATACTTCCGATCATTTTCCCTAAAAACGAATTTGAAAAAGAAAAAGATTATACAGTAGAGTCCCGTAAACTCGGCATTCGGTAACCTGGCAGTCCAAGTAACTCTCTGCCACCTTTACAGGTCGAAAGCAACCCTCATGCTTTCGGTATGTGAAAATGTGCTCAGTACATTTCCAAATGTTCAGATAGTTTCAAATGCTTCTTCATGAGAAAAAGTATTTTTCTTTTGTTTAATGGTATTTGGACAGTTTATTTTTTATTGTATCCCCAAACAAATAATGCATACAAGTGCAGTACAATATTTTCTGAGGAAACCCTTGTGCCTGTTCTTTTTAATCCCATTCTCGATAACCTGTCATTTTCACAAATTCAGCCACACCTCAATCCACATTAGACCAAGTTTTTGGGATTCTATTGTATTTCGAAACAGCAGAAGTTGAAGCTATAGAAAACCTGGTTTGTGGGAATTTAGATGTTATTTTTTAGCATTGCTTCATACCGTTATTGTGTTAAATCAAAACTGGCTTTTGCGACACTAATTCTACATTCACTGATGTTATTGTACAAATAGAAAACAGCTTAAAAAATATACCAAATATTATTTCTGATTTCAAATGAATCTATGTTATGAAAAGCTTACAAAAATATGAATTAGAAAAATGGTCTCTGAAAGTTTTGTAAGTTTTGAAAACCATCCAGGAAATTGGTTTGCTACGGGTTTTGATTTTGAATGACAGGGATGTAAATAAGGCATAACACATTGCAGTAAATTCCAAATAAAAATTATATTGAGCTATTTCTAAATGTATTAACTGTGTTAAGACTTGTTTACGGTACTGCTGCCAGTTATTTATACTTAAATTACTGAGTCAATTTCCAGCAAATTAAAATTAACAAGAATTTAAAATTTTAGATAATTTCGAGGAAAGGCGATGTGCAGAACGCTTAAATGCACTTGTTATATTAGGTATCGAACTAAAATTTCAAAAAAATTTGAAATTTTGAAACCATTAATGTATTAGCAAAAACAAAACTATGCATTAAATAAATATTAATTAGTAATATATATTCGTATTAGTAATTTTTTAATTTTTACGATAGAAATTCAGACATAAATATTTTAGCACCCTGAACCCTTTGTGTTGAAATAGCTCTAATCCTATGCACAACCATATTAGATATTGTTATTGTTGTTATTACTAATGCCACCTGATTGGCAAAGGCTAGATCCAAGGCCCAAGAAATTCATCATGGCAATGAGCAAAATTTATTGCTATCGTTTAGCCGTAGCTTGAGAGCCCACAGGTGACAAAAAGATTTAGTTCAGGTTCCCTATTTTGATATGTTCTTCCCTTCCACCAATATACTCACGGGACTTGCGGCTCCAAACAGCTCTATTTAAAGTACCCCCATGCCGCAAGTGCACTATACATTTTGCAAACAAAGGGTTGCTAGTCAGTGTTGCTAACCACTACACCGGAAGGGCGACTAGATATTGGTATTAATAAAACTCTATAAAAAAACAATTAAGAGATAATATCAAACTGTTTGGCATATATTTTTCTTCGAAGAACAGTGGGTATAAAAAATGTTAAGCAAAGGAAACGGTATTTAACATGCTTATAAATCAAAACCACGATTTACGAACCATTCAAAAATTTGGATTCCAATACTGACCTTACGGATTTATATGACATTTTTTTTAAATAAAATTCTAATTCTAAACACCCAGGGAGTTAAGTGGTTAAATTAGCTTGTGCATGGATAACGACAAATGTTAAAAAATCTGTTTTTCTTAAACTGAGTTTTTCCCAAGATTAACGGATCTGTATATAAACCTAACCCCTTACTTTAGCAGCAAAAAAGTTCAAAAACTTTCAGCTTCCGCATGGAAATATACATAGATTTTCATATATAGAGGAGTTTCTGAACATTTAATTAGTGTAAATTAAAAAAAATGTACCTAATGAGAGAGATGGATCTGGTGCAAAATCTTCTAATGTAATTTATCGAATAAATTTTCACATTTAAATTTATATAAAAAAAATTATTACCTTTCATTGATAATACATTTTAATTAATAATCTTACCTTCTGTGCTACAATGATAAAATGCTAGTTTTTAAAGTATAAAAAAATAATTTTATTTCAGAATCGTTTGATGAAAAAATCTCACTGTGAAGAACAGAAAACAAATTTTAAACAAGTTTTATAATTAAAATGAACACTTAAAATATTTCTTAAGTTAATATGCATAAGTCCGAACGAATATACTATTGGAAAAGATTATTATTGAATACGCACAACTTTTCGGCAGATTTAATAAAGTACAAATGAATTAAATGTCCAGAATAAATATAAAACACACACACACACACAATAAATAAGGATAAGTATAAAAAGATAAAAAAGCGTTAAAAAGAGTTGCAAATAGATGAATACATAGTATACACAGATAAAAGGGCATAAGTAATATGTTTTTCCTTTCAACAAAAATTGTAAAAATATCAAACTAATTTTAAACTAAATTTCATTAATAAATAAACAAATAATTACAACTTATTAATTTTTATAAAGCATAAATACTTTATACTTAAACGTTACGACGTAATCACTACTCATTCTGATTATTTAAATGTAAAATTACGCGTATTCTTACTTTATAGTTATTCGAATTCCTTAACCTTATACAACTATAGTATTACCAGAGAAGTTGCACAGTTTGTTTGTTTTTTTACTTTTTGCCATCCAGTTACATGAATGTTTTCTTTCGTTTTATTTTTAAAATTATTTCAATTTCTTATTTCCGTTTATCTTTTTATTTCGCCTGAAATTCATTGTTCCGTTTTGCCATCTAGAATTAATATTTTTATATTTCCGTTTTGCCATCGCTATAATTATTTCTTTTCTTTCGTATTGCCATCGGAGGTATACATATCTATTTTCCGTTTTGCCAACACAGCTAAAAAATTCTCCCGCTTATCCATTCCTTTTTTTTTTTTTTTTTTTTGTAATTGTGCCAACGCAACAATGAATTCATTTCTTCCTGTCTGTAATTTCAGAAATAAATTTGATTTTTTTCCCTTTTTTAATAAAACAATTCTATTTGCGTTATTAAACTGCATCGTTTGCAATTAAATTTTTAAAACTAGAATCGCGAATTTAAGTATAATTTTTTCCCTTCTTTTTTTAGCTCTTGCTTAAATTTGTTTTCTGAATATGAAAAAAAAAATTGCTTTTTTAAATGTTATTGTTATTTTTGCTAATAATTTTTTCTTGAAGTAAACTGGTAAGTGTGGAAAAAAAAAGTTTTCTTTGATATAATAAATAATCAGATTGTGTCTGAAAAGATTTCGCATTTCAAATTCTTTTTTCATTTAGAATTCTTTTTTGTTGTTCATTTTTAGTAATTGTTCCGCAATGGAAAAAAGTGGTCCGGAATGAATTTTTATAAATAAAGCAAATTTAAAATTATTCTTTTTTATACTCTCTACGTTAATGTGTTTTTGTCTGTAGGAGAAAAATTACTTCATACATTTTATTGTTTATTTTTGAAAATTATTTTTTTACAAGATAAATTTTTTTGATAAGGAAAATTTCGCTTTTATTGTATTAAATTCATAAATCAATAATCTTAAGAGATAAGTTTTTATTTTTTACATTCATTATCAATTTTTTTTTCTTTTTTGTACTTTTGATTATTGTAATTCTTTGATGAAATTCAGTGGAGCAAAACAGTTTTTAATAACGAAAAAAAGTGCAATTTCCGAAGTCTAGAAATGTATTTATAGTTTACAGGAATGAATATACAGTGGGCCACAAAAGTGTTCATACACTTGCAATTTCTTATGAAATTTAGTGTTTTCGACTAATAAAAATTAATATATTGTAATTGTAATTTTTTTATTATATCTGCAACTTATTCTTAATGCCATGACATAATTAATTTTTTAAAAATAGTATAACTATTTTTTAAAAAATTAATAATCAAAAACTACTAAAGACATACCCACAAAGTCTTCTACACTTAACAAAAACTCAACTTAGCTTTAAATATTGTATTTCTTTCTTAATTTAGAACTTAGTAGGTTATCTTATAGTGTCCACAACAACTTTTAAGCTTCTTGGTATATTTTTAATCAGTTTTTTGTAATTTCTGCATCGATTTTCCTCCATTCTTCTGTGATCATTGTTTTTACTCCATATTTGTGTTTATTTGTCATGTTTTCTTTTTTACATCGAAATCTCACCAAATATTCTACTGGGCTAAATAAGAGTTTGAGGAGATGTATTCAGAATTTGGGGACAGTTATAGAGACACCAGTGGCGTACATTGAAAGCAGTGCGCTTGGCGTCAATACCCTGTTAAAAAATTAAGTCGTCTCCAGTATCCAAATTTCGTGCGTATAATTTTAAATTTCTCTTTAAAATATTTAAATAGAGCTCATGATTCACAATACCATAAAAAAATACCAAATTATCTAATTCTGTGACCGATTTACACCCCCACGCAAGAACACTTCCACCTCCATGTTTTAGTGATCCAACTAGATTCTTGAATTAAGTTTCAGAAAATTCAAAATTGACAGAAAATTGTTTAGGATGGGAGACAATTCAACATTTTCGGTTCCGATGGGCCTATAATAGCTTGTAAATAAAAAAAAGGAGTTTAATCCCATGAATTTATGTGGAACAAGAACTCCTTCATTTCCATGCTTCAGCATGGAAGTGAAGGTGTTCTGGCGTGGGGGTGTAAATTCGCCTCAGAGTTAGGTAATATTTTATTTTTTCATGATATTATGAATCATGAGCTCTATTTAATTATTTTAAAGAGAAATTTTAAATTATCCACCCAAAATTTGGATATTGGAAACGACTTAATTTTTTAACAGGTTAATGACGCCAAGCACACTGCTCGCAATGTATGCCACTGGTGCTTCTATAACTGTCTCCAAATTATGAAAACACCTCTCAATCGCTTTACTTAGCCCAGTAGAACATGTTTGGTGAGATTTCGATGTAAAAAAAAGAAAACATGACAAATAAACACAAAATATGGAGTAAAAAGAATGATCACAGAAGAATGGAGGAAAATCGATGCAGAAGTTACAAAAAACTGGTTAAATCTATACCAAGACGCTTAAAAGTTGTTGTGGACACTAAAAGATATCCTACTAATTTCTAAATTAAGAAAGAAATACAATATTTAAATCTAAGTTGAGATTTTTGTTAAGTGTACGAAGACTTTTGTGGCATAATTTTTAGTAGCTTTTTGATTATTAATTTTTTTTAAAAATAATTATACTATTTTTAAAAAATTAATTATTTAATTCCATTAAGAACAAGTTGCAGATATCATAAAAAAATTACAATTACAATATAATAATTTTTATTATTCGAAAACATTAAATTTCATAAGAAACTGCAAGTGTACGAACACTTTTGTGGCCCACTGTAGTAAATACGTAAGCCACACTGAAAGAAAAAGTATGTTTTCAGGTTTTTTCGCTCTGGAAATCTAATTTTATGGAAGTGTTATAACTATGTATTATTATAGTTGCTGTGTATAAAGACTTTGTAATGTAAAACGGTTTGAATTATTGTACAATATTTTAAGTTCATTTTTGTTGTTGTTTTTTTTTCTGATAAAATAAGAATATAAAACTCATTTCCTATTAATTCTGATTCTGTCAATTGCAATCCTTTTTTATCATTTATACAGATGCTATTAAAATAAATTACATATAAAAAGGACTAGCCCATTTTTTCGTCACCTAAAAAAATTACTCAAAAATGTAACTATCTCATAATGCCGAAGTCAGATGGAGAGAGTTATCATTACATCAAACTATTAAACAACACAAAGGCTATTGGCAACGGATCTCGTTATTTTGAAACTCAATCAAGTGACAAGGACGACACCTGAGTTAGTACTCACTCACCAAACTACCACACCAACGGGAAGACTTTGAACTCGATATATTTAACTTGTATCAGCCTATCTACAAGGGTGGGTTTTCAGTGGTACCATGACTAGAACCCGCGACAACTTTCACATTCTGAAAGGTGTATAAATGTATGAGATCATATTCTACATTAACTCCTTTTGGTTCCCTCTTTTAGCCTTTCTTTTAGACTTGTCCGCCCTGATGAGTCGCGCATACAATCAAACGCCAGCAATCACGTGTTATGCATAATATTGTATGGCAGCGTTTCTCAAACTGTGGGGCGTGACAACTCTACGAGGGGGGCGCAAACGTATTGAAAAGTCGAAAACAGAAGATTATTTGAAAAAAAAAATTAATTTACTGAAATTAAACAAAATACAATCTAACATAATAAAAAATAAAATACACATTTGCACTGATATATTGCACTTATAAATGTATCAGTGCTACACAATGTATTTTATATAATTTATTTAACAATACTAAGTTAAGAACGTTTAGTAAAATTACCAGTGACCTTATAGGACTGTCATATATAACATTATACACAAAAAGTATGTAAAAAATACGTATCTTGATAATTTGTACGGTTTATAATAAATCCTTTAACTGTCAAATAAAAGTTAGCATCCCAATGCCAACCGTTTTTCACACGTTTTAGCGTGTACAAAATATATTGGATGGGGGAGGAGGAATAAAGAAGCAAAATTATAAACTGAAATAAGTAAATCCTTCACAAACATTGTCAAGGTCCTTTTATTGCATTCCAAAATTTTATGGATAGCAGTGCACAGAAAAGATCATATTTCGGAAAGACGTATATATGCGTCAGGGGAAATGCTTTGGATGAGCGAGACGTTTATATACGCCGGTGGTACTTAAAAGGTTACAGCCGTATCGTATTTTAATTATCATAGTATAATATTATTGAATTCAATACATTGTTATTGTATGAGGGGGTGTAATGAAAATTATGATTGAATATTGGGTCACGAATATTGAAACTTTGAGAAGCACTGTTGTATGGTGTATTTTTGTTTCATACCAAACTATATTGATACCTATTTTCATTATAAACTACTCAAGATAATAACGGAAAGTGTGAAAAACCTTTTAATTATTAACACTTTTATACTATCACGTGGACGTTGGCACGCACTGTTAAGTGCAAGCAAAGTATTCGACTATTTTTACTTTTCTGTAACTAAATACAAGCTATTCCGACCGTTCGATACACAAGCCATTTCATTATTCAGTCGAGGTCATATATAATGCATTATGCGTTAGATGTTAAGGTGATATCGACCGTATTTAAGAAGTCGTTGCAACTAAAGAATTATAATATATCATACCCATAGTTCTCTCTAGTAAGAAACAAAAACATAGCAAGTAATGAAAAAAATCTTAGGTCAATTCCAGCCTAGGTCAATAAAAAATTTTATTTTAATTAATTTTTATCAAATAATTACAATTATATGCATATGACAGAATAACAATATTAAGTGCTAATTAATTTTTGTTAATTATCATTAAAGTATCACATTGTCATCCAATACAATCTGGAATATAAAATTTCAGTTCAAATGAATGCTTTAAAACGTGAGAAAAAAAAAATTTCAAAGTTTTGACCTAAATCGCTAAAAATAAAGCCAACGTGACTGTAAGCTGTAATTCTTTAAATAATTAGTTTCAGTCAATTCATTTTAATTGATTACAATTAAATTACCGTATTGTCACCCAAAACAATATAGTATAAAAAATTTCAGCTCAAATGAGCGCTTTGAAATGTGAGAAAAAAACCTTTAAAGTTTTGACACAAGTCGCCAAAAATGATGCCAACGGGGCTGTATCAGTAATTCTTTGAATAATTAGTTTTAATCAATAAATTTTTATTAATTATAATTAAATTACCGTATCATCATCCAAAATAATAGTGTATATAAAATTTGAGCTCAATAGATCGCTTTAAAATGTATTTTATTAACGATTGAAAATTTGAACAAGATATATGCAGGAAGATTGAGAACTAATAGTAGGAATTGTGAAAAAAGTATGTTATAATTGACTGCTTGTTCAATTTAAGTATGCAACTGTAATGGGATGAGTATTAAAAAGTATTTTAGAAATAAAAAAAAACATATCTTGTAATAATATTTACTATTTACTAAGCATAGAATTATCCTCAAATTCTATTAATTTTTCAGACTAATCTTTTATGTCTTGAAATGTCAAACGATTACAAAACATGAAAAACTGAAGAAAAAAATCTTTTTGCTAGGATTTGTGAAATATCTCTCATTTTACAAACATATTAAAGCAACAAGAATTCTACGAATAATGATGTCAACAATAATATTTAAAAGTCAACTTTTGACTCATATTTTATTTAAAATTCCTAGAATACATTTAATTTTAGATTTAATTCAAAGTACAAATAAAACGAATGCAGCTAAATTAAAAATCAAACAGGAAAAATCACTTCTCTCTCATTTTGTTACTGTTGCCCTTTAAATTATTAACGAAGATAAAAAGTAAGTCATAACAGAAAATATCGATTACCGTAAAAACAATACAGAGAGTTTATGCATTTTGTATATAGTGTATTGCTCTATAATCATACACAGTTCGCAAATTATCACATAATTTAATACATTAGGAAGATACTTTATAATACAACAATGGACAGTTTGAAATGTTTATTTTTTCGAATCAAAACCAAGATTGAAAAAAAAATTTATTTACAGCGGCAATATTTTTTGGAATGTAAAATCATGCACGTTGAATTTTCTTTTTTTAAAAAAAGAATCGTATTTTGAAATTGAATTAATACCTAACAGAATAACATTTTTTTTAATTTATGTGTAATAGGTAAAAATAAAGCACCTTAGCTAAAATACCATTCATTCCATAAAGTAAATTCATTGATTTTTCCCAAAGTAAAAATTTAAAATTAACAATACTGTAAAATATATGAATTTGTTTTCATAAAATTTAGAATTCTTTTTTATGAAACTTAAAATACTATAGTAAAAATAATATTTTTATAGAAAAAAAGTAATTATAGAAATGTTCGCTTTCACTATTTTAATAAGCAATGCACATAAAAGATATATTTTTGCTTATAAAACTCCCTAAAATAACATATAAATATGCCTTTTATTTTAGATTGTATATTTGTTGAAACTCCAAGTGACTTCTCAGGGACAAATTTCGACAGAAGAGAATTTCCACTCTTACAGACCTGGGCTGTTGGCAAATCTTGGTCTCGTCTGCTCGATGGCCAAAGACGTTCTCAGCTTTTTTCCCTAACTAGGGTGGAGGGTGTAGCATATTTCAGAATCATCACCGGACATGATTACCTGCAAGCCCATCTGCTTAAGATTGGCCTGGTTGATTCACCCCTCTGCCCTCTCTGTAAATCTGGGCCAATGACTGGAGAGCATCTAACCGATTACCCCACTCGACTTCATGTTCTCTCGTAAGACAACTGTAAAGTTCTCCTTCCTGCTAGAGCGACATCTGCTTTATATTGAACTGCAAGGCACCTTATGTCCGGGTGTAATTTTAAAAAAAATTTAGATTGTTATATTTACAAACAGTAAATATTTGTAGTGTGTAAGCTTTATTAATAGATTTGATATTTTTTGAAAATGGACAATTTACTAAAAATTAATTTGAGATACGTTAAATATATATAAATTTCTATCCTGCTTTATTTTGCTTTTCAATTCCAAAATATTTTATAATAAAAATCCAAATAAAGACAAAATATTCGTACAGAATTATTCTAAAATCGTTATTAGGTTTAATCAAGTCCGAAACCATAGCAAGAGCAAATATCGCATCAATATTCAAAGTGTCTAAATCAAATATCCAGAACTCGGTGAAGCCGCAATACTTAATAGACACTTAAAAAGCATTCAAACAAGTGACATAAAAAAATTAAGTCAATTCCTACTCAGATCAACAAAGAAAATTTTATTTTATAGTTTCTTTTTATTAAATAATTACCTTTAGTATAAATATGTATATACATCTGACAGAATCACAATATCAAGTTGCAAAATAGAAAGCGATTTTCCTTGCAATTTTGCGTAATCCTTTATATATATGGTAATGGGCTATTGTTTTTATTTATTACTATTTATCCATTAAGGTATCCGACTACCCTAAAATCATGATTTTTTTCAAAAATTCACAAACTTTCTTATGATTTTATATTTTGTAGGCCATCTCATTATCTTAGTAAAAATACCAAATTTTTATTTTCCATTCATTAGAACAAAAACTACAGGTGTTTTAGTAAAAGCAGATGCCAAACTTTTTTTACATAAGATATCAAACTTTAAAATGCGTTTTACTCGAAATGTGTTTTTTTCCGAAAGCTCAAACGATTGCCCAAAAAGTTTTGAAAATAATTTATTGAAATTTTTTGTGTATGTTCTGTATAACAGTGGAAGTGTTTTGATGTTCCGATGTATCAATCACTGCTTTATTACAAAATATACAGTCCTTTATGTGAATATAATCACTGTTTTTTAAAGCAATTTCATATAATCACTAAGATAAAGTGCTCTAGTTTTTGTAAAAATCAAAATATCTCTTATCCTGAAGGTCATTTCAAACATGAATAATAAAGTAACATATCAAAATTGAAAATTTTTTCATTTACTATTTGTACAGAAGGGGTATGTAGTTTTGTGTACATTTTCACCAGTTCTTTCCCATTTTAATAATAATAATTTTTTTTTTTTTTTTTCAATTTTAGGATTTTTTCCTTAAAATATGTTAATTAAATCTAAAAACACAAAAAAATCTTCATATCTTCATTTTTTCAAAAAAAAAGTTGTCGCAAGTAGTCGGATATCTTAATTAAATAGAATTAGTATTTGTAAAAACTGTATGAACATCAAGTGTCATCAACTACAAGTTTAAAAAAATGTATTTGAGCTTCAGTGGACGAATAAAAAGTATTTTATTAAAGATTGAAATTTTGAACAAGATATAAATAATTTTATAATATATATATATATATATATATATATATATATATATATATATATATATATATATATATATATGGAAAGTAGAAATTGAAAAAAAAATGTAAAATTAGGTGTAACAGGACTCACAAAGAATCATTTCTTTTTATCTATTATTTAAGGTATCCGACTACGTTCGGAACCGTGATTTTAAAAAAGCGCATAAATAGATAATTTTTTAATATTTAGTGTCACTTAATTTGAATAACTATAAAATTTTTTAAGGGAAATTTTTACAAAAAATTATTTAAATACCCATATTTCGGCAAAAAAATTTAAATTAGAAAAACTTTTTTTTTAAAATGTTCTCCTTTTTTGAAAAAATTTTCTATTATAATAATATTTTTTCCTGGTTTTGCCCCAGAAATTTGCAGAGGTTTAACTATTTTTTGAAAATTCCCTTATTTTCAGAATTTCAGCCAATTAAAAATAATCGGCGTTGTTTTTTTTTCTCCCGTGTTGTCTTTTAAAAAATGGAAAGCTCACTTCTAAGTTATGATTTCAAAAAAATTTAGTTGAGCCTCTGTACAGAAGTCTGAGCTATATACAGACGAAATATTATTATAATAGAAGATTTTTCACAAAAGAGAATATTTTAAACGAAAATTTTTGTTATTTTTGTCAAAATATTTTACTTAAATAATTTTTTTTGTAATATATTCTTTTAAAAAAATTTTATATACATTTTTTTTCTAATGACACTAAATATCAAAAAAATCCATTTATAGCTTTTAAAATCACGGCTCCGAACGTAGTCGGATACCTTAAATCAGTGCACTTCAACGTGAACTTTTTAGTAGCCCCGGGGGGGTTTTTTCAGCAGGAGTGATTTTTAGCCACGTTGGTAAGATTTTCTAAGTAGATTATTAGTAGAAAAAACTTAAGAACACGGACCTTCATTGAATAGACTTTTTCTATAAATTAAACCCGAAAAGAAAGAAAAATCAACGAAGTGGAGTCTGAAAATCTTGATTGCCAGGCAATTAGGTTTCCACATTCCACATATCGATAATGGAAAGCTATATACAAAAATGCTGGAACATCCAGGGCCGTTTTTAACCTACCCGGCGTCCTAAGTATTTATAATTGTTACGCTCCCCACTATTTCCAGAGCATCCCTCCTTCGGTTGTTACCTTCACCACTCTGGTTCGGGGGAGGGATTTTCCCTCAATCCTCTTACTCTTTTTCCTTTATTTTTTTTTGCTTTTTGAAGAGTTTTTCCATTATCCACCACGTCTGAATTAGCCGTGTCCTGGAATGGCAACAGGCGGCCATAAGTAAAGGATAGTGGCATGGTTTGGCCACTATTGTTCATTTCTTACCATATGGTATCAGGGTCCCCGTCTTGTAAATTAGTACAGTAAATTAATGAAATCATTTGCAATTACAGTATAATACAATATAGTTTCCACTTTTTAATCATCTTTTACATGCTTTTTCCGCTTTACAATCGATTACTGTTAGACATTCTTCTTTCAGATGCCTCAAATTTTGCAGTTTCATGTACGTTAGGGATCTTCAAACTTTCACGCTCGGGGACCAAACTAATAAATTTACAATGATCGGCGGGCCACATCAATAAATTCACAGTGATCCGTGGGCCATACGACTGTCAAAAAATATTGTAGTCAGGAAATTTATGTAAAAAAGTTAGGGTTTTTTTACACAAGACTACAGTTGACTCGAAGAGAAGAGATGGTGTTTATATATATATATATAAGGAAGTCTAACCAAAATCTGCAAAAAAAATTACTCTTCAGACAGCGGAATTTTAGTTGGTAGGTGTCTAGGGGTCTTTTAATATTTACGGGTTCAGTTTCACAACTCGAATCAAAATAATACAAACGAAGAGGCTTCTTGAAAATAAGAGAATTTATTTTGAGATATAGGGAAAAGTTTACAGGGGGAATAATTACAAGGCAATAGGAATAACATGGAGATATTAAAAGAAACAGAACGTTAGATAATTCCCTCTGGGAGGACGTTGGAAATCTAAAAAAAAGCGCATTATGTGACTGAAACTTACCACTTGGTTAACGAGCGCGGTTGCCAAAAAGCTCTGTACGTCTTCATCGAACGGTGGTTTTAGTAGGCCTCTGATTCAATATAAATTATGTCGGCACTTCATAAGCCCACCAGCTAGCGTTGATCTGGAATGCTGTTTTAATTAATATTATCGTCCTCTGGAAAATTATCGTCCTTTTGTATGATCTAACCTTATACAAAAATAGTTCCGTGGGATGTCCTACACACACCAATATATATATGTATATATATATATATATATATATATATATATATATATATATATATATATATTACACGTTTTGGAGCCAGGATCAGACTTAATTTTAAAATGTTCTTTATTCAAGTAATTCTCGACATATTCTGACGCTAAGAGCAGAGAGAAAGAAGCACACCACCTGAAATCTTAAGTGTTTTATCACTTACGCCTGCGATGCGAAGCATCTCGGATTTTATGAGTGTACTTGAAAGATAATTCTGACATATAGGGCTATTAAATATAATGATCTGGAATCAGGAATGTTTAGTGGATAGGCCATATATTTCGGAGAAATAATTGGGTGATTAAGTTGATACTTGAAGATGTGATGAAAAACTAAAAGTTAAGTACTAGACAGGGAATTTAATTTTTAATCTAATTTAACTATCCTTATATATATATATATATATATATATATATATATATATATATATATATATATATATATATATATATATACATATATTATATATATTTAATATATATATATATATATATATATATATATATATATCGATTTCAAAAAAGTCAAATAGAAATCAAATTAAAATACTTTGCAAACCTTGTAAAATATAAGAGTACCCCTTTTTTCCTAAAATATCTGAGATTTTATGCGTAGACAAATTTTTATATTTACAACTATTTAAGACACAATTAAATTTTTAGAAAATTCTTCATTTTCAGAAAAATTTACGTGAAATAGGTATCCAACCATCAGTGAAATGTTTTAAATATCAAAAATAACAGAAAAAAGGGTGTTTTTACAACAAAAAGCAAACAACGCATTTTTTAAAATTGCCTCAAATTTAAATGAAGGGCCACTAAAATGCTACCAGCGAGCCATGGGTTGAAGACCCCTAATGTACGTCATACACAGAAAATAAACAATATGAGACTCTAGGTACACTCCTTGTGTGCCAGCAAGCCTTACAAACATAAGTCAATTCTCAATCAATAGTGGTAGGAAGTTTCAAGTAGAAGGATACAGGCACAAATGGGAATCAAAAGGGAAAAAAACAAGAATGGATGCAAATACAATAAATACAGAACAAAATACATATGATAGCTCTTGTGCAAACGGAGACATTCAGTAATTAAAATTATATAATAAGGAAGGTTTAGAAACATGTCTGTTAAAAATCATTCTTGATTTTTAAAGGTTTTTAAAAAAAACCAGGAAGGTTATTGATAAAATAAATTATGGCCTACTTTTTCTGATGTTTTCCGAGAAGAGAGCAGTCAGGTTTATCCAAATAACTGTTATAAAATTGCAAAAAAATTGAGGATTCCTTGAATTCATTTTTAATTAAAATTATTTATTAAGAATTTATATATATTGTTACACTACATATGAATACACGAACACAAGACATAACAAATTTAAATCGTGGTAAACAGAGATGGTTTCTTTTTGGGCGTCTCCCCAAATCTGAAAACAAAGAGCCTTTTTTTTTGTTTACATTTGACGCAACAAGCGTCCTTTGGTGCGAGAAAGCACAATTCACCTGTTTTGACGTAAGAGTTTTTAACAATGTGTGACCATAATAAGATTTTCAAAATACAAATACATAAAGCATACATATACACAAATACTTATATACATATATATATATACATGCAAATGCATGCATATAATACAGTAAAAGTTAGCAAATACACACAAAAAATTACAAAATAATACTGAAAAAATTATATTAATGTATGCACAAAATGATGTAAAAGATTTGCTCTGAAAAAAGGCAGAGAAAAGAGGAAGTCACGCTATATATTGTTCTTTTGTATACAATTCATGAGCGTACTTCTTTCGGAAGTGAATTTAGTACTAGAAAAATCAGAGGCTTGACATCCTGGACTGTGGCACAGGAGTAAGAACACTGATCAGTAGGCAACAAATTGCGGGTTCCAAATAGGCTTTAAAGTTTTCATGCCCAGTTAGAAGCTGGGTGAGTTTACAATTAGGATCAAAGTGTTTAGCCTGTGGCGGTGGTAACTAAGCTGATGAAATAAATTAAGAGAATTTGCATATTTTATCGGATTGCATGAAAAGAACTGAACTGAAGAAAATCCACTGCTTATCTAGATAAAAATGTAAATCTTGTTCGGCAAATACGTAAGCGTACACGTGTGTGTAAGTGGAGCCTGCAGAAAAACAGGCTTTAATTTTGAAGCAATCAGTTCAATTCAAATTGTAACAGTAAAAATGAGTAACCACCAACGTTTAGATGATGGAATGAGGCGGAAAATTGTGGGGAGGTTAGAAGCAGGCCAATGCCAAGTCCAGATTTGTGGAGAGTTCAATTTAACGCCCAGCGTTATGTGTAACTTATGAAAACAGTTCCAGGATACTGGATCCATAGAGATAAAGCCTGGGAAAGGTCATACAAGAGCCACAACGGCCAGAGAAGATCGCCATTTGTCGATTATAGCGAGGCGTAACAGAGCTACAGCTTCTCAGCTCTCTTGTTACTTGTATGCAGCCACAAGAACCCGTGTATCAAGGGTGACTGTTTCAAAAAAGACTTCATGGGAGAGGGCTTCTTTCATGCCAGAAGACCTGCTTTTTACGTCCCGCTCACGTCTACAAACAGAAGAGTCCGTTTAGCATGGTGCAGATAGCATAGAGATTGGAGTATTGATCAATGGGTGACCTTTCTGTTCTCCGATGAGTCCCGTTTCAGCCTAAACATCGATTCTTGACATACGTTCAGTTAGAGAGAACCAAGTAGAGAAAAAAAAGGAGGAGGGGGGAACCTCCTGCCCTCCAATGTCCGCAAAATGACAATTATGGCGGAGGAGGTTCAATGGTCTGGGCAGGCATCATGTTGGATGGCCGTAAATCTCTCCATGTCTTTGAAAGAGGCTCTTTACTGGTGTGAGGTATAGGGATGAAGACTTGAAGCCTTTTGCTGCCATTTCTGGGGTGCATGTGGCCTCGAGTTCATTTTAAGGGACTATAAAGCGAGGCCACATAGAGCGCTTCTAATCAACGAATTTCTAGAGAATGAGGATATTCACCGTATGGATTGGCTAGCTAGGTCTCCAAACCTCAACCCTATAGAGCATATCCGGGACACTCAGGGGAGGGCTATGGCAACTCGCAACCCCCTCCGAGAACCCTCCAGGAAATAAAAACAACTTTGCTGAACGAGTGGGACCAATTGCCACAAGAACTGATAAACTGCCTTTTCAAGTACGACATCACGCTGCGAGGCCTGTATAGCTGTAAGAGGGGGCCATACCCCCTTTTAACTCACTTTTTTGTTTATTCTGCAACCACTGTTTCATACCTTCCAACTCCAACGAGTGTTACGCACGATCATGTGTGTTTATTACAATTGTTGAAGGGTTATTTGTTTTATATTGTATCAATGTATGTACACATCAAATTTCATTAAAATAGGTCCTGTAGTTCTATAGATAATCGATCAAGTCAGAAATTCTCTTAATTTCTTACATGAGTCTATGTTAGCCAGTAACAGCCTCCGGACTGAAGTGATCATTTTGATCCAGTGGTATGTTACGCCTTACGGAACCAAAGGTCGCGAGTTCTATCCTCCACATTGGTGGCGACTGGTTCTGCAGAATTTCATTGTTTATGTTTTACATTGTATATGCCAACCCTACTGTTCAGTTTAGATTACTTCGAGGCGAGGAAACACGAGAGGGTCTCGTCATTCTCAATAATAATAAATGTGTGTTTTTGTATAATCCACTGGAGTTACCTTAAACGCAAAATACACTAAAATTAATAGACCAAGTCACTGCCATAATGGTGACTGAAGCAGCTTCTGCACATTAATTCATCCCCAAAGGTATCGGATGACAAAGAAATCACAAGTAATCGGGTTTTTAGTCACGCCTTGTTCCTTTGTGCGAAAATCATCAATGTAATCATTGTAAATATACTTTAGCTTTCTAATTTTCGTGATAATGTCTTTCACATTTGATATATGCCGTGTTACTTACTTGTAATGTACATTTATGTTTCATTTCTGTATGATATATTGCCTCTCGATTCCCGAGAATTCCTTCGTAGTCTGAAGTGGTTTCGGCTCATTTTTTATCAGGTTCTATCCCCCACATTGGTGACCTTGACATTGAACTAAGAAAAACGCAACCTCGCGCAGCTGTCGTGGAGCCATCTATCCGCCCCAAAAGTCAATCAAAAGCCGTCAGATCCACTTGAAGCAACAATCAAAGCCGTCAGACAAGCTTGACGCAACAGCAACAACTCACACGCTCGCCATAACAACTATATGATTCTTAGGCCTATCTACAGACTCACAGGTTGGGAAGTGTGTGTGGAGGTGGTAACAGCCACTGTCTCCGGACTGAATTGATCATTTTGGTCCAGTGGTCTATCCTCCACAATCCTTTAAACGTCTCTGAATAAAAGGAATAAAGTCCTTGTGGTGAAATGCTAATTATTTGATACTTGATATAAGTTATTACACTCAGAAATAATTTTTTTCTTAAAAACATTTTTATAATATGATTTCGGAATGCTCATAGGTATCAAATTGCTTAATTTTGTCGCTTCTTTTGCAAGCCAGTCAACACATTCATTGCCATAGATTCCAGTATGACCTCTAACAAAAGAAAAGAAAACTTGTACACTTCTGTTTCAGAAAATTGAGATTAATTTGCGTTTTAACAATTAGTTGTTTTTGAGAACTAATGTTATTTAAGGCATATAAAGATGAAAGAAAATTGCTGCAAATTAAAAAATTCGATGAAAGGTTATCATAAATAGGGTTTTATTGATTGATTGATTGAATATTAACGTTGCACTGTTCAGCTACACTAGGGCTTGAAGGGGGGGGGGGTATTAGGTGGTTTAAAAATAGGTTTTAGGGTAATAAATAGGGTTTGAAGAGGGTCTTTTTTAGGGTCTTTTTGATGAAAGGTTTACGTAATTCAGCCTGAAACGCACTACATTCACTTCTTGTTCTAAATTGGTAAGTTTCGATTTCAATAAAATCTTGGAAGATAACAAATGCAAGGTCAACCTTACTGATGATTTTGCTACCATCTGTAAAGCAGACAATAGGAAAGTTGTCTTCAATATATTTACGGTAATAAACCAAGTTAAAAGGAAATCGTTCAGAAGGATGAGGGAGCTCAGAAAATCGCAGGGAACCATCTAGACAAGGGGTACTCAACCTTTTTATCTGCTGGGCCGCAAACAAATGTCATCTAATTCACGCACAGGCTGCATACATTTAACGCGGGCCTCAACATGAGGATAAATGTGGGATGGGGAGAAATGCTTTAAAACCAAAATAACATTGGAAATTTAAAATGAAGAAAATTGATCAAAATTTTATAACTCTGTTTTGCTTTATTTAATTATTATTTTTTATATATTTTTTATTTTTGTCATTAACACTAAATTAGAAGCATTTAAGAAACACTACTTCACAGTTTCTGCATCAATAAACGGTTTCATATGATTACCAATAATATAACAAACTTCATAGGATGGCTTTGTTACCGCTGTGACATTATCACTGACAAAAGCCTTTGTTGTTGTTTCAAAGATTATTCACAAGAAAAAGCCTATTTATCACATCTTGAAAGAGATCTTTGTGGAAAAGTGTCATTGAATGATTCCTTTTTATTGGTATTTTTTAAATACAGCACTTCCGTTACAAATCAAGCAACTACAGATCCATGTTTGTTTTTCACTACAAAATAGTCAACCTCCCAATCGTTTTGAAACGATTTATTTTTTTCCAATATTTTTCGTTTCCAAGATATGAAAGATAGTTAAAAATTAGTTCCACCCGTAAAATTGTCGCTGTTCCAGTGTTTACTGTTATCACTAACCATAACCGTTCCAAATAGAAAAAGAATATCAATTCGTACCCTTACGACACCGACAGCAAAAAAAATTGATATAGTATTTGTTTTCTTGACAAAGAATTTCCCACCAAATTTTTAATAGAATGTTCTTAAATAAGTAAATTTCTCAAAGCAATAGACCATGACCGGGCCACTTAAAAAGGCTCGGTGGGCCGCAGGTTGAATATCTCTGATCTAGACTCTTATTGGTACAGTTCTTCGTTGCAATCTTGAATTCATTATCTCTGATTATAAAGATGTCAATAAGTGGAAAGCCCGAAATAGCAAACATAGCTTCATAGGATGCCGTTCGATACACAGAAATAACTCGGAGAAGTATTCTTCGTTGAATTTTTCGCAAGAGCCGACAATTTTTTTTTTTTCTTCTTCAAGGCAGAGCCGCAGATTCGTGAACCATAACCGATAAATGGAACAATTCTTTGTTTATAAATGAGAGATGAGACATTAGACTTGAGTGCAAAGCTGTTTCTGGCAACTCTATATAACCCTAGCAGTATTTTTTCATTTATTTGAAAGATGCAAAACATGTTGTTTCTAACAAATTTACTGTCAAGGATAATACCAAGATATTTTAGTTCATTCACACAATTTAAAAGGAATCCCATTAAGAGTGAGGTTTCTAGTGAGGGCGTTATTTTCTCTCTTCCCCAAGATCATAACTTTTGACTTGATAGCATTAAACTCTAATTTATGATTTTTTGCCCAGGTAGAGACAAAATCAAGGGTAATCTGCGCTTGTCTGCTTATACCATGGAAAAACTTTCCCTTGAAACAAAGAAGTAAGTCATTGGCAAAATCAATCATTTCACGGAAATCCTTTATAAAACGAACCTATTTGTTTAATTACCCATTTCAATGTAAATCCAAAATCTAATGATTGCATTAACAAAAAAATTTCTTGTTTTTTTTAAAAGATTTATATTTAAAAAGAAACTCCCATTAAAAATTATAAAAAAATAATTTTCTTAAGAATGATGCAGAAATGAGAGTGAATTTCATAATTCATGGATAAGAAAAAAAATTATAAAATTTTTACGCTAATTGCTGTTTTTAATAAAAAGAGTGATAATTACTGTTGCTATTATATTCTTCATCTGATGTATTATTATCTACAATATTATTACGCAATCTGACATTACTTAATTTTAAGGGATGGTTTCATAATGAGAACAATCAAATTAAAAACAGAAAACCACACTTTTTTTTTAATGAGAATTAGTGGACAGATGAACGAAAAGTGTGAGACAGAAGAATCGGTTCAGAACAAGAAAAGAGCTGAAGACTCGTCTACTGAATCTGCCATTCTAGGTAACGAAAATAAACGACACGAAAGGGTATTTCTGGTGAATGCTCTTCCAAAACAGGTTCAAAAGGGCAAATTTTTCTTTTGATCCCCATCCTTAATTTGAACAGCTAATAAATAAACGTAAGTAGTAGAAATATTTATGTGTTTAAGTATATATCTGATAGTTTTAAGGTTAAGGTTAACTTTTATTTATAATTCATTGTATTCATTAATAAGTTATAAGAAATCATTTTTTTTCTTAAAATTAGACCATATTTGCCAAAAGAAATTATTGAAATTTAAAACAATGAATTATTTGTAATTTTGATATGACCTAGAAGTTATAGTCATGGACTTGTAGTCGGTATGTCATGAGTTCGAGCCTAGTCCCATCGAAAACCCGTCGTGTAAAGGAGCTGATGCACATTAAATCTGTCGATCCTCAAATGACCTGCCATTGGTGTGGTGTGGAAGTTAGGAAAGGAGGGTGCCAGCTCAGGTGTCGTCCTCGTCCCTTGACCATGGTTCAAAATTACGAAGTACAACGTCAAATGCCTTCGTGCAGCTGAATAGAGCGATATTAATATTCACACTTACTTTGCACAACTACACTGCTGGCCACCGTAAATGCAACACCAAGAAAGACAAGAGATAGCACAACAAAATTTATTTTGTAGATAACATGTTGCCAAGTATCAAAGATTAAATTTAAGACTTTTGTGAAGTGTGGTTCCTTCCAGAATCATAGCCAGAGTAGCCGCCATTGTTGGAGATCACCGCCTGCCACACGCCTCGGCATTTTCAAAAAGACTTTGAAGTGTGTTTTTGGGGGACAGAGACCAAGCAGCTTCCACACGTTTCCAAAGTTGATCTGGTGTGGCAGCTGGGGGGGTAATTGATCAATCGTTGAGCAACCATGGACCACATGTTTCTATCGGGAAAGATCCGGAAGCGAGGCCAGGGAAGCAATTCAATCTGGTGATTGACGAAGAACCTTTGTGAAATCGTGCCATGTGGTCGTGCATTTTCCCGTTGAAATATGGTGTGGTCAAGCCTGAAGGTAAAGGGAAAGGGCAACTGGCTCCAATACCCGGAGATGAGCGTGGCTTTGAAAAGTACCGGCAATGTATAATGAGGAGTGCGGATGATATCCAATACCGCCCCATACCATAATACCCGGTGCAGGTCCAGTGTGGGGTGCATAACGCAGCTGTTCAGCCTTCTCCACGGTGTCTCCAGACCCGAATCCGGGCCATCGTGGTGTTTCAGACAGATGGTTACTCGTCAGTAAAGGGCAACTCATTCCATTTCTCCACCCGCATCCTTCTTCAAGCACCATTGGCGGCGGAGACGTCTGTGGTTCTGAGTTAAGAGTAGACCCAGCAATGGACGTCTTGCGGACAGACCACTCTGCTGTAAACGGCGTCGAATGGTACGCGCAGACACTGAATGATGCGTTACAGACTCAATGTGATGTGCTATGATTCGTGATGTGACTGAGCGATCCGTCCCTGCCATGCGCACAATTTTCCTGCCGTCACGTGAAGTGGTGCACTGAGGTGGATGCGATCGACCACGTCGGTCCGTTGTACCCTCCTGCATCCAACGGTCACATATCCGTATTTCAGTTGTTTGGTTTTGCCCAACACGACTACCAATTTCCCTGAAAGATAATCCACATTCACGGTAAGCCACTATCCTTTCTCTGTCGAACTCGGATACTTGATCAAAAGCTGATCGCAGTTTTCTACGAGACATAACTGTTCGTTTTTTGAAAAAAACCACAAGAAAACACAATTGCCGAACTTGAAATCGTCGAAATCTCCAAGCCTTAAATAGCGCTTTGAGGTGGCGCCACAAGCTGGTGTCGAAGCTTTATTTACAATTATTTTTATTGTGCACAGTAAAAATCACAATTCCAGTCAATAATTTAATTAAGAAAAAGTATACTTACCTACTTTCTACCTTCTTTCATTGATATTTTGAGAAAAATTCCAATAGAACCGAATTAAAATGTTTCTAAGGTACGCGACCTTAATAAAGGACGCAAATCACAGAAACTTTTCACGAACGTTACAGGAATGATATCTGCAAGCAAAACTGTCATATTTTGTTCAAATTTTTGTAGTTTGACTCTACACCCCGCGTGACCGCTCCCGGGTTAAATATGTAATCAGTGTAATACTATGAATGTTAGTTTTAAAAAGGAACTATATCAAACGTTTTTCATCATGCTTAACATGTTTCAGAATACTCATGAAAATAATTGCCAAATAATCTTTCAAAGTGCCTTTTGTGCTTTTCGAAATGTTATATAACTCTTTCGTATAGGCGCATTATTTACAACTTCCCAAAATGAAAAATAACCACATAAAAAAGAACGAACTAACCATACCAGTAAGTTCAAAGGTCAAACAGATGAATTTTTTTTATCTTCCTAGAATGTTTTTCTGGGTCTGGGTTTTGTCTTTTCTCTGAAATAGTTTTAAGGTTGAAAAAGAAAACTCAGTAAAAAAATCTCTCATCGTGGGATTGCAGTAAATCAAACAAAATGTTATGTTATTTATTTAGTTATAGGATCAGATAGCTAATGAATGTATCGAAATGAAAGCTTTTATGTTTGATGAAGTAATACTAATAAATTTTATTAGTGTAAATGTGTATTTTTGTTATGTCAGAAAGTATTTTCTTACTTCATTACAGTAAATTAATTTTTTTTAAATCTTTTATTTTCGATATGCTCACGCCCCCTTGTAGGGTTATCGCGCCTCCCCCGAGGGGAACGCGCCCCACACTTTGAGAAACACTGGTTTAAACCATTGGAAAACTAATTAAGATTTCATAAAACGTAGTTATTTTTAACTATAAAAGCCATAGTTTTTTTTAAAAAAATGCTATGTCATTTCTGTTTCGAGTCTATTAACAAAATTCACAGTCCAATATAGTCAATCTACACAAGGCTTTTAACGACATTCAGCCCTCTATGCTTCGGCT
The DNA here is from genome assembly GCA_019973955.1 of Trichonephila inaurata madagascariensis. NCBI lineage: Eukaryota > Metazoa > Arthropoda > Arachnida > Araneae > Nephilidae > Trichonephila > Trichonephila inaurata. The sequence goes on from BMAV01010188.1 coordinate 28,652, forward strand.
GTTTTCCACAGAAAACAGCTGAAGCATTGCATAAAAATTTTCTCTCGTTGATCTTTGGAGAATTTTCCATTTCAGAAAATACATTCAGCGTGTTTGTTTTCTGATTCTTTAGTTGGGGGCATGAAATCTATTACAAATGATACAACAGAATAGATTGTGATGGGTATTTTGGAATATTTAGTATTCCGTAGTACTCGACAGACCATCTTAGAAAATGAACCTTTTAGCTGAAGGAAAAAACGTTGTCAGCTAATAAACGACCATAGTATTTCAAACTACAATTCTTTTAGTGTACATTATGCTTAACTCTTAAATGTTCAAATCACAAGTGTACTAGTAGGTTAAAATGTTTGAAAACATACATGCAAAAACTTTTGAAAATTACAAAACACAGTTTGTTCTGTAGTGAGTGCTGTGGCAACAAGTGGTGAACTATCCCTGCAATACATCATGAGGGTCTTTCTTCAGGGATAATAGCCTTTGTTGTGCTCCGTATCCCACAAAAACTGTAACTGTAACTGTCTTTCTTCAAGGTTTTTCCAAAGCATTAGCAGCTACAAAAAGAGCCAAAAAAACTTCCGTATTCTATAATACCCGACTCTACCCTACATATAAGAAAAAAGTAAGTAAAAAAAAAAAAATTTTTAAAATCTAAATTTTTTTAAAAAAAATTTAGATGCAACTTGTTTGCTACTTTTAAAACACGATATTATAAAGTATTCTATGATTTTTTTTCCAGGGTTCAAAAATTAGAGAATTTTTACTATTTTATAGAGTATTGTTGTAATGGCTACCTTAAGGTATCCGACTACGTTCGGAACCATAGTTCGAATATCATAGTTAAGCCTCTGTACAGAGTTCTGAGCTATATACAGGCAAAATATTAAAATGAAGCATTTTTGGGAGAATTTGGAAAAAAGGGTTACTAAGTTAATTTTTTTCCAAAAAATTGATTTAAATAATTTTTTTTTTCAAAAGCCAAAACAATTTTCTACATGTATTCTAATCTAAGTGACACTAAAAAAATAGTCAATATCATGAAAATTATACATTTATGCGCTTTTTTAAAATCATGGTTCCGAACGTAGTCGGATACCTTAAAAACAAGGAGAAATTAGGAATCTTTTAATTCTGTTGATACACTTCTTAATATAACGTAATCCTTAAAAACTAAAGGGGTCCATAATATTTAAAAACATGGGTTGATTGAATGCTTTATTAATGGTTCACTCAGAAGCTACTCGGGAACTGTTGGCGTAGGGACTCGTAATTCTGAAACTCGAATAAGTTACAAGGATGATCAGATTTGGGGCCCCAAAACAGATTTTACAAAGGGTACGTACTTGATGTCAGTCAGACTTTGGGCTCCCTGGTACCCTTGCCCCTCCTCGCAATAAGATGCTTCAGGGGGTGTACGTTACGCCACAGGTTTAATGTTATAATACCTTTTTTCGTAACATTTGTTATTATGATAAAAATTGAGATGAAGATTTCATATCATTTTTAATATCCAAGGTACTCACTTAGAAAAAATAGCAAGTAAGGTCGTAAAAAATTGAAAAGTGAAGCTTATTTCCCAAATATTACAAACCATTCTCGTGTCCATTTTTATAGTTTTCGAAACATTTTTATATATCTCAAAATAAGCCACAACTTGGGAATTTTCTTTCATTCTAATCTAGTTGTTGAAGGTTTTACTTACTTTGATGTATAATTGATTTGCTCAAATTGAAAAACTCATACTTGGGAGAGTAATCCCAAAAATCACAAATTAATATTCCTGAGAGTAAGATCTTAAAATGCAAAATTATTTTACTGCCATTAGTAAATGTAGATTTTTTAAAAAACTAGCTTTTAAAAGTTGTATTTATACTTACAAAATAAAATTGTTTTGAAACATGTCTTATTTACTCTCTTGGCTACATTGAAACTTATTTAACGTCTTTTTTATTGCTGTGACCAATTTGAATTTGAATTATTTGGTTGGGGCATAAAATTTCGGATTTGGCTCCTTGTTTTCGTTACGCTTTTAATTTTAACATAACCTCGATTAGTCATTTTGTTCATTGCCAGAGTCACATATAACAAAGGTTTTCTCAAAAGTGTTTTTTTTTTTAATTTCGCAAGAATATGACTTCAGCTGATATTCGCGTAATTATTTTATGAGTATACAACCTCTGACAATAAAGTTCGGGAATAGTCCTGTAACATTAACGTAGATGAAATATTAACGAAAGTTACCTTAATGTCCTCCCATAACTATGAATCGCTGAAATCTACTATACACATGTCCTGAAAACTTTGCAAGAAGTCTTCTTTTGAGATGGAGTTGATGGATGGAGTTTCGTTGGATGTCAGAAATATCACCAAATCTCTTTCCTATCAAGGGCAGTTTGAGTTGTGGGAATAGGGAGAAGTCTGGAGGATTGAGATCTGGCAAGAATGGTGGATGTTCAACTTGCACAATTTCTTTTTTGCCAGGAACTGTTTGACGATATTGGCTGTGTGGGAGACGAGCATTGTCGTGAACAAAAAACCATGAACCTTATTGTGCGTACTGGGATCGCATCCTGCGTAGACGTTTCATGAAATGGGTCAAAATTTCAATGTACCTTGCAGCATCCATCGTCCATTTATCAGGCGCACAGTTAATCGACAATTTTTCGGGTAATTTACTCACTTTCTCAATGTTTTCACCCCTGACTTAGGTCGCCAGTCATTCGCTTTGGGGGTTGCCAGAAACACTTTCCCGTCCTTCACGAAAACGGACGAACTGCTCGTACACACACTTCATGGACAATGCTTGATCTTCATAAGTATGTAACAGCATCGAATAAATTTCTGTCGGTGGCTTATCAAGCTTAAAACAAAACTTTGAATTCATCTTTTGTTCGTTCATTTTCCTGTTCTCAGTTAAGAATCAACGCACTAAACAAGCATTTGGAAAACAAGTCTCACACGGAATATACAAACGACGTTCAACGGAACAACGGTGGAGACAGATGGTCAACACCTGTCTCTACGCATATGCAGCGTTTTGTTTCTCTAGTGTTACCAGATCAACCGTTCTGACTTCATTCACCGAACTTTATTGTCAGAGGTTGTATAGGTAAACTTGGTAATATTGATGCAAGCGTTGCACGCAATATATAAACCAGGCATTTGGGAGAATACTGTTAACGATCGCAAAGTGTAACGTTGATTTGAAAAATTTTGGTCTGGGGATTTTTCCCTACAAAATAAACCACACGGAAGACACAAAACATCTGTGAAAAATGTGTTCTGAAACCATTTGTGAAAACGAATCCAACTCTATCTAGAACAGAGGTTCCCAAACATTTTTGTCTCATAAACCCCCTTGCCATAATTTTCGGTTTGAGTGTGACGTCTCCGCGTTTTTTCTTCTAACATAACCCTGTTTTTGACGGCCACGGTTTAATGGCAAAACTTTTCCAGCCCAATACCAAGAAGAGAAACAGGGCAGAAAATGCAAATAAGATACACTTTAAAAGGATAGAGGGTTTAGTGAGATGAGACGGCAATCTTAGAGATAACTTAGTACAGAACAGTTCGGAACAAGTGTTAGACGACCTAAAAACCAAGGAAGAAGGATACCCCTCATCTTCTTTAAAAAAATATTAATTATAAGAAAGATTAAGGGCTTGAGTATTCTTATCTACAAGTAGCAGAATAGGAGAGTCTTCAACCAAGGTAGGAGGGTTACTCAATAAAAGGTAATATTTTGTATGGGAAAAGGGGATTAGGCAGATAATTAAATATAATTAAGATAAATGATCTAGTTGTGCGATCTGGACTTGAATATTCAGTTTAATTTGTGGCTTATTCTCACTTCAAGAAAGTTGTTATTTAGAATTAAGTAATTTAAGTTATTCTTAATAAAAGTTGTGTTAAGAATTACAAAATGTCTCATCTTTTAGATAATCCCACACCTCTAGCTTACGCGGATCCTACACGACATAGCTATCGCAGGATGGCTATGTCACATGAGGTAGACCCCTGCTTGCATAAAATTGAATTTTTACAAATTTAACAAGTTTAATGTCTTTTTGACAGCTAGTAGTTAAAAGAATTAAATTTCTAACTGTAGTGTAGTGTTTAAAACTTAAAAAACACATCTTACTTAATTAGATTAAAATTTAATTAATACATAAAATAACTGAGCAACAAAGAAATGCTTTTAATAGGAGGAATGTATCTGGTGTTTGTGAATAACAAATGTTCACAATTGTCAGGTTTAACCCTAAATATTCCACTGTTAGTAGTGACTCGTCCCCTCCCTCTCCTTCTTTCTTTCCTCAGTTTTGGATATTGATTGGCATCCTCCCTGAAACTTCTCACTAGGAAAAGCAATTAAAATTTTCTCACTCTATATTCCATAATTAAGACAAATAACATGTATGTCTCTTAGAGCTAAAATATATATCCGTTTCTAAACTTTACTTTGAGATCATTGTCAATGCCTATTTCGATCAGTTACTATTGTATTCTGAAATTTCTATTTCCAATGTGTCTACTGTCGTATTATCATAGTCAAAGCATTCTCAAAAATACCTTAAAAGTGTTGATAAAGGGTGTTTAAATGTTGAACGTAGGTTAAGACTTCCTGCCAGATTGTCTGTGACAAATTGAGAAAATTAGCGACGTCCAATATTTTATTTCTTTAGCTTAATTCTGGACAGTAACTCTGAAATGGTTCTTGTTTTGAGGTATCCGACTACGTTCGGAACCGTGATTTTAAAAAAGCGCATAAATGGATAATTTTCATGATATTTAGTGTCACTTAGATTAGAATACATGTATAAAATTGTTATAAAGACACATTTTGACAAAAAAAATTATTTAAATAGAATATTTCGGCAAAAAATTAACTTAGAATAACATTTTTCCAAATGTTCTCCTTTTGTAAAAAATGCTTCTATTGTATTAATATTTTGCCTGTATATATCTCAGACCTCTGTACAAAGGCTCAACTATAATTTTTGAAAAATTCAGATTATTTTCAGACCAATTGAAATAGTTATCGGCGTTTTTTCCTTAAAATTCCTCCCATCTGTTGTCGTAAAACATGGATAAACCCACTTCTCAGTTATATATTTAAAAAATTCTAGTTGAGCTTCTGTACAGAGGTCTGAGCTATATACAGGCGAAATATTATTATAATAGAAGCATTTTTCACAAAGGAGAATATTTTGATAATGGGTCATTCTATGTTCATTTTTTGTCAAAATATTGCAATTAAATAATTTTTTATTGTAATACTCTTCTTAAAACAATTTTATATACATTTTCTAATATAAATGAAACTAAATATCCTAAATATTATCCATTTACGCGCTTTTACAAAATCCCGGTTCTGAACGTAGTCGAATACCTTAATAAAATTTATGTTGCAACTTTGTAAATGCAAATTAAAACGTAAATTTAGTAAATAAATTTGTTAAATAGGTAAAATCTAGCTTCCATTTGAAAAATTTTCTTTTAAAATTAAACTCACGGTCTAGTTTAATGAAAGTTACTATCATGGACTCCCCTTTAAACCTCATGAACCCCCAAATTATTTTTTCTCTTATGTGAACCCCTTACAAGTCGATATAGACTACTTTGGGAATCACTGATCTAGAATATTGCCAGTACATTGATGAAAAATTGAAAATTATATGCTTGTTACTCGACATTGGTCAGTACTTCTACGACAACGCTCGGCCGCTTAAGTTGCACAAAACAACTGTGAAATAAATGAATTAAGATATGAAATTCTGCAGCACCCAACCTATTCAGCGGATCTTTCATCAACTGACTTCCATTTCTTAAAAAACTTTAGAACAGTTTTTACGGGCAAAAAATTATGAAAATGAAGACATTCGACATCAAAGTTTAACGGTTCTAAAGACTAGAATTTCTTAAAAGACAGGTATCTATGCATTGAAATCTCGTTAAGAAAGGTGTATTAAGATATCCGACTACGTTCGGAACCATGATTTTGCAAAAGCCTATAACTGGATAATATTTATGATATTTAGTATCACTTAGATTAAAAACTGTATATAAAATTGTTTTAAGAGTATTATTACAATAAAAAATTATTTAATTGCAATATTTTGACAAAAAATGAACATAGAATGACCCATTTTCAAAATATTCTCCTTTTGTGAAAAATGCTTCTATTATAATATTTCGCCTGTATATAGCTCAGACCTCTATACAGAAGCTCAACTAGAATTTTTTAAATATATAACTTAGAAGTGGGTTTATTCATGTTTTACGACAACAGAGGGGAGAAATTTTAAGAAAAAAACGCCAATAATTATTTCAATGGGTTATAACTCTGAAAATAATCTGAATTTTTCAAAATTTATAGTTGAGTATCAGTACAGAGGTCTGAGCTATATACAGGTAAAATATTATTATAATAGAAGCATTTTTCACAAAAGGTGAACATTTTGAAAAAAAGTTATTCTAAGTTACTTTTTTGCCAAAATATTGTATTTAAATAATTTTTTTTGTCAAAATGTCCTTAAAACAATTTCATACATGTATTCTAATCTAAGTGACACCAAATATCATTATGAAAATTATCTATTTATGCGCTTTTTTAAAAAATCACGGTTCCGAACGTAGTCGGATACCTTAAAGCAAATATAGCATATTTTGATTAAATAAACAGCTTTTAAAATAAAGATATGCAATATTTATATATCTACTTAAAATCCTGACATTTCACACTCACCGACATAATATTTATTCAGAACTCAAATAAATCAAATCATTCTAAATACTCCCGAATTTGTTTATTTAACTTTGCAAACAAAAACAGTCACCCTGAAAAGGTGAAAAATGCATATTTAGGCTTCTGGTAATTAGAAAGGAATCATTTTGAAATCCTCCGTATCCGGATAGATACTAAATCACGTTCATTTATATAAGCAGTAATTTTAAATATTCTTTCTTTCTTTTTTCGAAAAAGTGCACGAAAAACTCTTTCGGTTCTTTGAAATTGAAGTTATTTATTTTAATTCAGTTTCGTCATTTACAGGTGGCTGAGGAAACTCTCATTGGCCCATTAATAACATTATTACAACAGCTTTATGTATCATCGTAGACGATCATAAATGTGAACAAGGTAGGCTTATTCACAAACTTAAAATCAGAGATGGACGTGGAAGGTGCGAAGCTGTTAACTTGGCTCTTTGTTGGTTTATTATCCTCGGTAAGTCAAATTGAATATTTTTAATGTTACTTAAAACGCAGAAAAATGTTTTTATTTAAAGAATCCCACTCTCTCTCTTCTCTCTCTCTCTATGTATATATATGCGGTTGCAAAGTTTAGCATCAAATTAAGTCAAGTTGACAATACACTGAAGAACTCTTTAGCCATCACGTAAATTGTGGGTAAAGCTATTTAAGGTGGAGTGCCGTACGTAAGGAAGAACGGATCCCAAAAGGCTTCAGCTGTGTCCACGTCACTGTTAAGGGTTCACCACTGGTCGTCGCAAAGTCGTTAGGAACAGTGCGACGTTAATGTAACTCAACTCAAATCTATATGATATATATAGATATATATATATATATATATGTCAGGTTTGAAGTTAAGCTTACAAAATTGAAGTAATAATAACAATGAGCTGAACTCTTACCATCGCGTAAGCATATGTAATATAACTTATTTACAATAGCAAGTGCTGACGAAGAAGAACGGATACAAAAGTTTAGCTGTACTCATGTGAATTGGTTATTAATATTATACTATATGCGCCATACCGCATATTTATATATTATATATATATATATATAATATATATATATATATCATAAATAATTTTATATATATATATATAATACTGATTCACACCACACACACACACTCATGATGAAATCTCCGGAACTACCTACAGTCTTGAAATTTAACAAGAATATTCCTTTTAATGAGTAGAGATTAACTTAAAACGGGTTTTTTGAAAATCGATTCTCTAGGTGATTGAGGGGTCATATGGGCAAAAAAGCTCCCATTCTTAAATTATTAGACCTATAGATTTGAAATTTGAAAAGCTTGTTTCTTTTGTTCAGAAGAGATCCAATAAGAATGGGTTTTGCGGAAGTCAACTTCCAAAAGAAGAACGGGTTGCAGGGACGCTATAGATAAAAAAATTCATTTTTTAACTATTACACTTACAAACTTGAAATTTGGTAAGTATGTTTCCTTTGTTGAATTGATGTCCACCAGGTACGGGCTTTGAGCAAATCGAATCCCTAGGGCTTTGCGGAGACGTTATAGACAAATGCTCATGTTTTTGAACTGTTAGACTTACAGACTTCAAATTTCGCAAGCATGTTTCTTCTGTTGTGTAGAGATCCTCAAAGATCGGGTTTTGCTGAAATCGTCTTCAAAAAGGGTTGAAGGGAGATACGTGCGGGTTTAGAAAAAAAAATCCCAGTTTTGAACAATTAGACTTAGACTTGGAATTTTGCAAGCATGTTTCTTTTAAGGAGTCGAGATCTGCTTAAAGTGGTGTTTAATGAAACTAATACGTGGAGGGCAACATACGCTTAAATTATTAATATAATTCTGTTTTAGAAATTCAATTCCTGTCTTTTTGTAATCAAGAGATAAGTACATAAGAATATTTTTCAGTAAAATCCGAAAACTTGCTGGATTTAATAATAATTGCCTTAAAAAAGAATGTATAGTTTTATAATGGCATGAATTACCCAGCGAAGGGGCAGGTAATGGCTAGTAAGTAATATGTAGGTGGTTCGTGTACCAATGCGATGAAAAACATTGATACTCCTGATGCAAAGGTATCCGAACACGTTTAAAGTATTTTTTTTAAAAAAATAGCATTCTTTCGAACACTATAAGTACTGTTTTAATCATCAATGCTTGATATAAATTACCTCAATTTTACAAAAATTCCAATTATGAATAAAATTTTAGCAATTTTTAAAAATATCTTAAAGCAGTTGAAGAAGATGTGATAAACTTATATCAATAAAAGTATTACTAAAATAAACTACACACATTTATCTAGGGGAAATGAACTAAAAAAAATTTAACTTCTAATAAAAATATAAAAATTTTACTTCTGATCTCGTGAATAAATATTGGACACATTTTTAAGCTATTATTGAAATAAAAAGACGATAACTAAGAAAATATTTATCTAGATAGAATTATATTAGTACATTCCCTAGAAAATAGTACAAATATCGCCTACAAAAAGTTTCATAGAAATATGAGGATAAATTTTTGAGAATTTTTTTAAATTTTAAGATACGCGCAGACGAGAAGTTACAAAAATAATAATTATAATAATAACGGTTTAATTTGAAAATACAAAGCAATTTAACATAGCAGACGATTTTTAACTGACTTACTTCAAGTTGTTTTGCGTAGAATAAATTTAGACAGAAGAGAAAATGGAGTTGACACGAAAACAATCATGCTATGATTTTCTATGATTTTAAAGCTGAATTAAATCAAGAGGAATGCTTTCAATGGCTGCAATTAGCATTTGGTGATGAGTCTCCATGTCGTGCTACTGTATTCAGATGGTTTAAAGAATTTTGCAGAGGTCACAATTCTCTTCAAGATGAAGATTACACAGGAAAGCCGCGGTCGGTAGTAATCCCGGATAATGTGTCTGTCATACGAAAAATTTATTCGATGATAATCTTTGTACCTACCAAATGATACAGAAAGAATTTTTTAATATTGGATCCGCTTCCGTACACAAAACTATTCATCAAGAATTGCATGTGAAAAAAGTAGTTTGCCGTTGGGTTCCCCATAACCTAACTGAGCACCAAAAAGAGGAACATGTCAGAATCAGTAAGAAATCCTTAAACTGTTAAAGGATGGTAGCCACAGCACCATTTTCAAATTTGTAACGAGTGATGAAATGAACATACCATTTTTTGACGTTCCAACGCGTCAAGAAAGCAAAGTATGGGTCTTTGAAGATAATCCCACTCCGACAATGGTGAAAAGACAACGAGCAATGAAAAAAAGTGATGTATGTCGTTTTCTTCGAAAGTACGGTCAAAACCATCAAGTTGGAAGGACAGAAGACAGCAACAGCAAATTGGTATACCACTAAATATCTTCCAGAAATTCTCCAAGTTAGTGCTAGGGGACTAATGCTTCATCATGTCAATTAGCCGGATTAACACAATTGAGTTTTTTAAACAAAACAAATTAAAGTGATAGAACATCCACTTTATTCCTTAGATCTAGCTATGTGTGACTTTTGGCTATTTTTTAATTTAAAAAAGAACTTAGATGGACGTCGTTTTCATTCAAAAGACGATATTGATGTGGCAATAAATGCATATAAATGCATTTTGTTCATCAATTCCAAGAAATTAATGGTTTGAGGCATTTAATCTGTAGAAAATTCCTCTACAAAAGTGCATTGAAACTGGAGGAGACTACTTTGAACACTCCTAAGACTCTCTCTCTCTCTCTCTTTGTAAAGTATAACTTTAAAAACTTAAGTGTATCCTAAAAATTTCAAAATGACCCTAGTACATTTATAATATTCTGAGTTATCAGACTCTCACCGTGATATATTCTGAACAATTTAAATGCCCACTTCTGGTAAATTCAAGACCCACCTCCATTTTTTCTATTTTCATCTAATTTATTGTACGAGTAACTCGGCCAATATGAAATGTAGAAACAAAATGATATGTTTTGTAAGGCTTAAAGATTGCTTTGTTCAATAAAATAAAAATAAACAATAACGTTTTGTTGGTGACAAAGTTGGTCATTTCAACGTGTTCAGATACCTTACAAAAAGTACAGGGTATTACGCAAAAAAAAAATGCTTGGACATTTTTCAGAATTCTTCTGGGAAAAAATATTTTTATTAGAAATATTAAGAGAAGGTCAAACTTCAGCTTCTTCCAAGTTTACTTTTTGTAAATAGAGTTTTCACTGTTAAAAATGTACAATTTGATGTATGTGAATATTAATATTTTTTGTATTAAAAAAAAGAATGACTTTCAAAAAGCTGCTTATAGAAATATTGATTAGCATGATAAGTAACTTATGCACTTAAAGGATATAAAATATTTTATAGAAACATAATTGTAAATAAAAGGTATATAAAGTATTTTGAAGCACACACACATTTATATACATATTCATACACTAGCCGTTACCAACCCACTTTGCTGAGCATTTCATGATGTTATATGACTAACCGTATGGCCCCGTAATTCTCAGAATCTCCCTTTAAGACTCGTTTTCCACAAAACCCGTTCTTAGCGGAACTCTACTCAACAAAAGATATACGTTCACCAAATTTCAAATTTGTTGGTCTACTATTTCAAAAATGGAAATTTTTTGTCCATAATGCCCCCTCTAACTCTCTGGGGAATCTGTTTTTGCAAATCCCTTTCTTAGCGATCTGTATTCAACGAAAGGAACATGTCTGTCAAATTTCAAGTCTGTCGATCTGATAGTTCTTGAGATCTCGTGATGAGTGAGTGAGTTGCTTTTCTCCTTTATATAAAGAAATACAGATGTATGTGTGGTCATATTCACAAAAAATAGTTATACATACACTTATATTCTAAATATTAGGCTAAATAATGTTAGATTAATGAGTGAATGTAGCAATTTTTAAATTTTAATTCGCTATGAGTTTTCCTACAACTGCAAGAAAAAGAAATATGTTGATTTTACACATGTTTTTCGAAATAGGTATTCATCTAAAATAGTTAAAAAATATGAGCTATGTTATTCAGCCATTAATAAATAAGTTATATGTTCAGAATATTGCGTTCTAATTTTACAAAAAAAAGAGGGAGTCACATACTCAGCCTAACAGCTAGAAAATAGTAAAAAAAATAATACTGATAATCATCAGAAAGTATTTTGAAAAAAAACTCAAATTACAGAATAAAAATTTCAAGCATTTTTGAGGTGATTTTTAAAAAGTATGAAAACCGCTGTCGTATAAAAGCTTTCTGGATTTTAGTACCTCCCGCCAAAATAAAAGAATATTACCATGTATAAACCGAGAATTTTCGGAACTTTTTGAAATTAAAGAGGTCGATCGGTTTAAATATGGATCTGCTAATCTCTGAGAAAACATAATTTGGGAAAGACGTTTTTTTTAAAACATTTTCCGTTAGCCATGAGCAATCGTTTTTAATTTCTTAGTTTTTTGGGTGTTTGAATGGAACTTTTTCTCTAAATCAGAGGTTCCCAAACATTTTTGTCTCTTAGACCCTTACCATGAGTTTCATGGTAGACCGCTGCTTACCTAACATTGAATTTTTACTAATTTATCAACTTTAATTTCTTTTTGACAGCTAGTGTCGTGCCATTTACTTTAAAAGAATTAAATTTCTAACTGTAATGAAGCATAGTGTTTGAAACTTAAAAAGTACATGTTAATTAATTAGATTAAAATTTAATTAATACATAAAATAACGAGCAACAAGCAAATGCTTATAAGGGGAGAGATGAATCTTGTGCTTCAATAGCAAATTATCAACATTTCGTATCAGTCTTGTCATGTTTAACCTAAATCTCCACTGTTAGTGTAGTGACAAGTTTTTCCCCGTTCTTTCTTTCTTCAGTTTTGGAGATTGTCACCCTCACTGAAACTCTTCACTGGATAAAGCAATTAAACTTTTTACTATATTCCATAATTTGGGACAAATAACAGGCTTTAAAGCCAAAATTGCTTATATCCGTTTCTAAACTTTACTTTAAAATCTTCGTTAGGGCCTATTCCGATCAGTTCCTATTGTAATATGAAATTTTTATTTCCAATGTGTACACTGTGGTATTACCATAGACAAAGCATTCTCAAACCTAGTTTCAAAATCTGAATAAATGGCATTTAAATGCTGAACGTAGATTAAAACGTCCCGACAGATGGTGTGCGACACATTGGGAAAATTCGAGACCTCCAATGTTATATTGCTTTAGCTTAATTTTGGAAAGAAACGCTAAAATGGTTCTTGATTTAATAAAAATGTATGCTGTCACCTTTAAACTGAAAATTAACCTCATTATATTTACTAAATAAATCTGTTAAATAATTAAAATGTGGTTTCCACTTGATTTAATTTTCTTTTAAAATTAAACTTGTGATGCCGCCCCCCTTTGGTCACCGTATCTTTGATTGTCAGCGTGAGTTAGAGGTGTAAGGTTTGCAAAAGGAACAGACATTTTGGATTCTTAATATGTCTTTATTAAGAATAGAACTTAAATGTCTAACAATTTAGATAAATTTAAATAAGTGAGAACCTAAAATGAACAACACAAAGTGATAGTTAAGCCAAATCACTTTAATTTGGGACCACTTCTCTAAGTTATAATTATTTTATCCACCTACTTTTACTTCTAATTATTACAAGTCCAAATATAAATATCAGTCCCACCTTAATCCAAATTTTGTTTCAACTTTATATGGAAATTCTGGCTGCGTGCAATGGTATGCACCTTAGTAATGGCTGGTTTTCTAGGTAACTTCACGAGTGGCTGCGTTCCCTAGTCTCTTCCCACAATAACATTCCCCAAATTGCCATCTTGCTTACTGAAACTTCTGTTCTTTTAAAAGCTATCTTATTTGCATTTCTTGTTCACATTTCGCTTCTTGGGTTTTGGTTGGAAATGAGTTCCCATTAATCTTGGCCACCAAAGAACCCAGAGGTTATGTTAAAGAAAAGACACGTGAGCCCGTCACAAAGTCACGATTTGGTCCAATGAGAACCACTATCATAGACCCCCATTTACACCTCATGGACCCCTAAATTATTTTCTCGCTTATGTGAACCCCTTGTAAGTCGTCATAGATTCCTCGGGGTCGATATAAACCACTTTGAGAATCACTTTTTTAAATTTTTTTAAAAAAAATGTCGCTAATATTTCAACGTTAGTGTCTGAATCCGAGCTTCCGAGTAGTTCGTAAAATTCACAGTTACTTTTTGAGATGCCTGATGACGTGTGATCAAGTAGCGAGTTTTCCGTCCTGGCAGGAAACATAGGTTGAGATCATGTGCCATATTCAAACTTCTTTTTGGTTCATTTAAAAGAAAAAGTGTGTGTACTTATGACCACACGATAGAAGTGATAACTTCAAATTTTGTAATGCTATTTCAAGTTTTAGTTAGTGAATAAAAAACAAGATGTTAGTATTGCCCTATAAAATTATTTAGTCATATGTCTGTACTGATAAAGTAATATTTTTGTACGAAATATATACAATGGTATTTGTGAATTAAGTGTATTCTCTCTCTCTCTCTAAGAAGGAAACAATAGGTTTATGGTAGCTGAAATAGGTTATAAATACTTTAGATTCAAAATTTTATTTAAATACCTATAAAAAACTCCGTCAAGCGTTGTTCCGTATTTCCTCGTGCTTCATTTGGATCATTTGACATAATTAAATTGAATTTTGATTTTAAAAAATCAATTAAAGGTTTTGATTTGTCTTTTGAAAACTCTACTTTAATATTCCCACTTAAAATCATAGGTAATTTGTTCAGAAGACCCGATCCGGCTTTGTGAATTTTGGTTGTAATTTAACAATATTTAATTCTATCCATGAATTAATTTAAGCAAAGGGATAGAATAGTATGACAGATAGTTGATTGAAAAGAGAGGAATCTAGGTCAAAACCTTTAAAAAGGGATTTAATCAGAAGATTTATATCACATAATCTCTGGCTTATACTAGCTCTTTTGTCATTGTATGGTAGTTTTGTACAAATATATTCGATGCTGCTGCAAGGAAAGTTTTCTTAATTATATTTTGTTTTCTTGCATTTGAATTATTTAATGTAACTTTTTCTTCATACCTGTATACGTAATTTTGTTATTTTAAATTTTTAATTGTTTTAATTTTCTTCTTAGACTCAAAGTATATTTAAGTAATTTAATTAATAGAACTATTTGTGTTCATTGCTATTCCGATTCGCTTACAAAAATAGATTTTTATTTTTAAGATCACTGCAATATTCCTAATGATAATAATACTATTTACTTAGTTCTATAAAAATTTGTCCTTTTTCTACATTTTATGTTTAATTTTAGTGTAGGATTTATTTTTCTCTCTAGGCCAATTTTTTAATACTATTACGTTTCATTTTCATGCTTCAACTAGGATTAGAAAGAATTCCGCATTCATTCCCCTAGAATAGGGGTGTCCAACCCGCGGCCCGAGGGCCGCAGGTCGCCCGCCTTGAATAATTGTGCAGCCCACAAGATTCTTTACAACTTTACAAAATTCGACTATTTTGTACAATATTTTTTGTTTAAAAAGGGGGTGGGGTTCTTTTTGAAAAAAATAAATCCCATAACTGTTATTATTTTATCACGTTGCTTCTGTTCCTGCGAATCTCTTTCTTTTTTCTAAATTGAAATTTACCAAACATAAATCGTGCTCAAACTTAACGCACGAAAATCTGCAACATCAATTACGACATGCAAATACTCATGCATTGAAATCGACTTGCAAAAACTAAGTGAAAGAGTTGAGAAACAGATATCTCACTAATTAAATAAATTAAACATTATTTGACCATTGCATTATTATTATTATACTACCTATGTTTGTATACATGAAAAACAATGAAAACAATAATATATCAGTGTGTTTTAAATTTTCACTCCAACAAATGTTTGTAATGGATCCAAAAATCTAATATAAAGAAATATATTTTTATATGCAGCCTGCGGCATTGTAAAGTTTTTCCGAAGTGGCCCGCGAGGTCATTTGGGTTGACCACCCGTGCTCTAGAAAGAGGTGAGGGGGAGGAGCCCCACTTAGATCGAAGCTAGGAACTTCATTTTTACTTTATTGGTGGGGGGGGGGGCAAACTACCGGTTTCAGAAGTGGCTAAGGGAAACGTCCCTCCTTTCCTTTTTAGGGTGTGTATGTCCAAATAAAGACGAAACAAGCCGAATGAGCTTGACGTTCATTCAAGTTCACTCTCCGGCAAATCGCGCCAATAGAAGTTATCACTTCAAAAAAAAGTTACAGAAAATATACGCCTCTATCACAGGTAGAGTATAAAGTAACAAAAGAAGGAGAAAAATATTTATTTGCTTCAGATAATGTTACTTGAAATAAAACTATCGTCGTTGGCGTCTTGCGTTTTTCTTTGTAGTTCGAAAGCATTTGTGCCCACATGTTTCCAAATTACAGGGAATTATTTTCTAATTCGGCTTATATATAGGTTTAAAATATTTGGTAAATTTCTGGGGGGAAAAAAAACATTCTTTGGGCTCATACACGGATCGGCCTGCACTTGAAACTATACGGTATGTTATCAAATACATATTTTTATTGCATTACCAAATCAAAATACTTCAGAGTAATTCCGATAATTTTGTTCATATAATTCGTATAATTTAAATCCTCGCACAGATTTCACACATCCATGACTAATTAATTATTCGATAGATGGAAAAATTCCTTTCGGTATTTTTCCGTTATAACGAACTTGGAGAAAATAGAACGATAGAAGCCCCAAAGTGGTAACCTTCTATTATATAACAAACTATTTTGCGTAATCGGATGCCGAAAATAAGCAGTCGTTTGGCAAATTAAATGCATCGTTTTGTTTCATGTTAAAAAAAATTTATATTCTAATAGGCTTAATTCATGGCGGTCACATGTAAATGCAATCACGTGATCTCCATTGAATTCGTAGCTGAAACAGACTTGTACTTATTGTTCTATTTGTAAAATTTGAATAAAAGTTCAAATTTGAAAAATGGGTATAAATGTTTAAATATTAAAATTCGTTAAAAAGTTTTTCAAAAAAAATTTTTTTTTTTTAATTCTTATACCAAACGTGTGCTTTTAAATCAAGAGCATTTTGCTTACTTATATGAGTTATCATTGTTGAAAAATGTATGTATTTTTTAAAAGAAAACTTCTGTGAAAAGTTGGCAACAATGAAGCGAATTATCTGATTGGCAGGAAACACGCGTGACTATGTTTATCTTGGAACTTTGAAGTTACATTAACTTAGCCCATTACATTTTCATATATTTTTACAGATATTTTCTCAATCTTCCTTAAATTTTCATAGATAACATTTTTTTTTTACTTTCAAGTGTTTCGAGTTTTTTTTTAATTTAAAAATATTAGGTTTTTAAAAAAATAAGTGTGATTTATATTGAATTTATATTTATTCATTATTTATTACACTGATCTGTGTATAATGTTTATTATTCTTCAACGGGTTGTATGCCTAAATTTTTGAGACCAACGGATTTAAATAAAAGTAACAATTCATAAATAACGCTTTTAGTTCCTCAGGTTTATATTTTCTTACAACCTGTACAAGAATTAATTTAGGATTTGAGTCATATATACACTCTATAACAAAAAAAAAATGCACCAAGAAGGAGTTGCCCGATTGTAATGAAATTTCGCATGCAAAGACAATTGTACCGAACATGCAAATGACTAAAATTTGAAGTCCAATGAATGAATATCGGGAGCCACAGCGCATCGGAACTGTGCACTCAGCAGGTTTCTATAAGAAGCGATTCTCAATCTGATAATCAAAATTTAGATGCATTACGACTTAGGATACCTTTCAACGACAGAAAAAATGCCTCGCCGCAGGATTCGAGCTCATAACGAGCAACTATCAGAGTTTGAAAGAGTTCGTTTCATTGGATTGAAAGAGCAGGTTCGGCAAATCGGAGAATTGCTCGTCTTTTGGGTCGAAGCGATGCGGACATTATAAGATGTTGGCAAGAATGGGTGGACAACGGCAGATTTCAGTCATGATGGTAGCGGTTAAACTAGGGCTACGGCAGATAGGGAGGACAGAATTATTGCCAGATCAGCTGTCACAGCACTTAATTCATGGTTATCAACCATCAGACGGGCGACTCGCACACGAGTGTCCACCATGAACATTCACAGACGGCTGATAGAGCAAAATTTACGCTCGTACCGACAGCTACACTACCTGCCATTCATGCCTGCACACTCTTGAGCTAGATTACAGTGGTGCTTGAATCAATCAGGTTGGAATCAGGCTGACTGGGAACGTATAGTGTTTAGTGATGAATCCCGCTTCTAACTGTGTCCTGACGATCATCGAAGACATGTCTGGAGACAACAGCTGCCGATCCTGCTTTCCCTATTGCATGCCACACAGGTCCTCAACCAGAAGTTATGGTCTGGAGTGCCATTTCTTTTAACAGTCGGACCCCTCCGGTCGTTTTTAGAGGCACACTTACAGCACAGCGGTACGTCGACGACATTCGCGAACTGTTTTGCTACCGTTCCTTTTGCATTACCTTGGCCTTATTTCTTAGCAAGATAATGCCAGACCACATACGGCGCGTGTTGCTTTGAACTGTCTTATAGTTTGTCAAACACTTTTTGGCCAGTCAGATTGCCAGATCTCTCTCCAATCGAGCATGCCTGGGATATGAGTGGAAGGCGACTGCTTCTACCAAGAAATGTTCATGACCTGGCCCGACAACTAGAGCAAATTTGGCTAGAAATACCGCAGGAGACCTTCAAGGGACTTTATCACTCTACGCCACGTCGTGTGGCAGCTTGAATCCAGGCTAGAAGTGGGTCAACACCTTATTGAACTCGTTACTTTGTAACTATGTATAACTCTGAAGTAAATCAGTAAATTTTTCTGAAATTTTAATCAGTTTCTATTCTGTTCATACTCTTTCTACCCACCAGTTTTTGTCTCAATCGGACAATTTGTTCTTGCTGCGTCAATTTTTTGTTATAGAGTGTATGTATATATATATACATATACATATATATAAAATAAACAATGCAAGTAGTAAACTGAATATTAATTCACTTTCAGAGGCCGATTCCTATAGTTATTGCGAATGGAAATATTCACTAAATTTGTTTCAAGATTTTGCATTACTTTACTCATATATCTTCTTTCCTTGTGCGAATCCTTTTCTTTCAAACTAAAGTTGGGCAGAAAGAGATGATGAAACTACGTCATTTTTTAACAATTATTTATTGCATTATTGTGTAATAGCCTATTCTCTCTAAATTAGAAAATGGAAAGTTTTTCATTTTCCAGAACCAATTTCCGAAGTCAGTAAAGGAATATTATGCAAACCCTGTGTTTTTTTTATCACCTATTATCTATTTTCAATTCTTTTATTAATCTCTTGCGATATAAATTAGTCTGCAGAAGCGCGTAATCATGACGTCACTATAGCGTAGAAGGTTGAAAAATATATACTTCGGGGAAATGCAAGTGGAATGCCGCGTGTTTATTGGACCGGGGCAGGGATCGTCAAACCGTAGCTCGCGTGAGCCTCATGTGGCTCTTTGCAGAGACGGTTGCGGCTCTCCCGACTTCTCTGTTTCTCTGTATCGTTAAAAAACAATTCAGTTTTCTAAAAATTGTTTTTGAAATGATAACTTCTTTAAGCATGTTTTGCTGAAGAGTGAATCTAAATTAAGCATCAAGGTTCGGATGCATTGCACTAATCGGCTTTTCTCGGCTCCAGTCAGCAATCGTGCTCGGATCGGCGACGCGAGCTTAATTTTGAATTGAAAACTTTTTAGACGCGTGTTTGTTTGTTTTTTAACTAAAAATTTCATACACACTCTTTCCCGCAAAGTTTTATTTTCTGTCTTTAAATATTACTGTCAGGCAGCCTACTTCCCCTCAACTCCAGCGAGTGAACGAGAAAAGAAGAGCGCAAGCGAAAATAATTGAAATATTTAGATTAATTAAGGGATAATAGCCTTTTGTTGCTCCATATCCCACAAAACCTGTAAATAGATAAATCAATTTAAAAAATCAATAATTAAATAACAGCATTAATTGTAAAAAAGTACGAACCCTCCCCTTTTATTTGCTTACAGAATTTATTTATTGAAATCCTTGAAACTATATTACAATTAGTTTTAAAGTAAAATGGAAAAAAAAATCTAATTTATTGGTAAAAGTGCTGTTATGGGAAGATACTCATTAAAATGATTTCCAGCAATGTTCATTTATTTGCATTAAGGAGTTCAAAAGCACTCATGACTGTACAAGAGATTAAAAAAAATTCATTCCGTATATGACGACTCTATCCGCGATCTTCCCACTAACAATCCTCTTGGGAAATTTTTGGTCCTTAAAATTTTTTATTAGAACGCTTCCTCTGAATAAGAGAACGTGAACACATGCAAATTATGATTACTATATAAAGTTCAGGTTAGAAGGGTGAGATAGGGTAGGCTGCTAGCGGAACAGTGATTAATCGAATTTAAAGGGTGACGCAGATATCTAGTAGTTGATAAATTGTAATAATTAAGGGGACGATGTGTCTTTTAAGCTTTAATTTAGTTAGATGGCTAGGAAGTCAGAGTAATTGAATTGAAATAAGTGTTATAAGTAATTAAAGTCTTCTCATACCTCGTTAATTGTCCTCATATTGTTTAATTGGTCTCATCTCTTAGGTTTGATTGATCGAACTTGTGTGTTGTGGTTTGTGACGTATATAAATTAAGTTATTGTGAATATGGTTAGTCTTCCTTCCCTTTCTTCCACACCTTTAGGCGCGGAGGTGAGATCCTTACACGTATTTTATAACAAGCTTAAAGATGAAAAAAGAGTATTGAAATGACTTATGTAGGCTAAAAAAAATATATAATCCATTTTAATTATTAGTTTAAATAGGAAATTCCTTAATAAAGCACTTACAGCATTAACGGAAGAATTTTTTTTTCTCGAAGCTTGAAAGTTACATTTACAATGGTTGTGCTTACATTGATCCACATAAATAACAATTTCTACAGAACTTAGTACAGTAGAGTCCCGAAAACTCGGCACTTGGCAACCAGCCAGTCCAGATAACTCGGACACTCCCTTGTAGGTTGAAAAAACAAAATTGCTGCTGCTTTCACAGTTAAAGAAAACTGTGCCAGAAAAGGACGAAGATGTTAACGTTGAGACACCGTACAAACTCCTAAAATATCACATAGTGAGGGACTATAAGCTGTCGAAACCACCCTTCAGTATTTTGAACAAGGTGCCTCGATAATAGAGTTACTATTCCTTCGTTATCTTCGTGATGAAGCAGCAAAACATAAAGTGGACTGCGGAAGACAACAGGACATTAAGCATTTCTTTTTTTTTTAAAAAAGTAACTAGTTTTTGCAAAGTCGGTTACTTAATTTTCATTATAGACAGCTTTGTGCCTTCATAAAATGTTTTTGAGAGGTGCTTGTGGTCAGGTAAATTATTGTATATTATGTATTCATTAATTTTCATTTTCATGTAGTGCGACATGGTCGACCTTCGATGACCATATCGTGGGGTTTCAGCGTAAGTTAGAGGTGTGGGATTCTCGAAATGATGAGACATTTTAGAATTCTTAATATGACTTTTTAAAATTTAACTTAGATTATTTGATATCGAACAAACTTATATTAAGTGAGAATAAACCAAAACACGTAGTCTTAATTAACACAGATCGCGCAATTAGATCACTTATCAATATAATTATATTATATCCGCTACTCTAATCTCAATAATATATTCGCGTTCAGAATATAATCTTCCTACCTTGGTTGAATACTCAACGTCCAATCTACTTCAAATATTTCTCCAAATAGTCGTACAATGGTATGTACCTTGGTTAAAATGGCGAGCCTTACGGGATTCTAGATAAGCCGTCAATCAACACCTCTATCTTCTCTACACTGAACTTTCTCTAAATTGCCATCACGCTCACTAAAACTTCTATCCTTTTAAAGGTTATCTTATTTGCATCTATGCTTCGTGTTTCACTTCTTGGATTTGGGTTGGAAAAGATTTGCCATTAATTGTGACCGTCAAAGAACACAGAGAATATGTTAGAGAAAGGACGCGTGAGATGTCACAGTAGTAAATGCTCAATGCTTTCATAATGCTTTTATTCTTTGTTAAAGGATATTGGGGCAGTTTATTTTTTGTTGTATTCTCATGTAAACAATACATACAAAGGGAGTACAATATTTGCTGAGGAAACCTTCGTACGTATTCTATTTTAATCTCATACATTCTCGATAACCCGGCGTCTTCACAAACTCGGTCATACTTCAATCTACATAAGGCCGAGTTTTCGGGACTCTACCATTCGTGAGGAAATGTTAAATGTTACTTTGCATAAAATTTCATTTAAATATTATCAAAATATAATTAAATGCAGCATTTGAGTCTAGGTTGTGACTTCTATCAAAGCACTCCTTCTCTCCCTTCTGCCTCCAGTATATGCATATAAATGTCTTTTTGACAGTTTAATTCATTTTCTGACTAACAAAATGACTGTTTTGTCTCAGAAGTTTGCTGACTCCTGTTGGAAATAATGTGCAATAAAGAGCTAAAGAGACTGTTATGCCCCGTATGTGCAAGAGGGCGCTAGTAGTCTTCTGTTTACATTTGTATTCAGTATTCCTGTAGGCTCTAACCACGGAACACGACGAACCAACCGTCACTCAATAAACAATAATTCAAGTAATACAGTCCGAGCTCTCTTTGTTTGAGAGATAAGTTATACATAACTCAAAGTCTGCTTGCTAAGTGTTCTGCATGCATTTGTAGTCAATCCCCACACCAGGGACTTTGAAATAAATTAGTGTAAGCTTCTGAAAAATAAGTATTTTTTATGCATAAATAATAGATCATAGTTTATGCATTTCTTTAAAATAGAATTTGTAACAAAGATTATGTATAAATTAACAATGCATGCGATGTATCAACATCTGTAGAAGATACATTATTTAAGGTATCCGACTACGCGTTCGGAACCGTGATTTTAAAAAAGCGCATAAATGGATAATTTTCATGATTTTTAGTGTCACTTAGATTAGAATACATGTATAAAACTGTTTTAAGAACTCTTTGACACAAAAAATTATTTAAATACAATGTTTTGGCAAAAAATCAACTTAGAATAATCTTTTTTCAAAATGTTCTCCTTTTGTGAAAAATGCTTCTATTATA
This sequence comes from Trichonephila inaurata madagascariensis, assembly GCA_019973955.1. Lineage (NCBI taxonomy): Eukaryota > Metazoa > Arthropoda > Arachnida > Araneae > Nephilidae > Trichonephila > Trichonephila inaurata. The sequence goes on from BMAV01010188.1 coordinate 51,631, forward strand.
ATAATATTTTGCCTGTATAAAGCTCAGACCTCTCTACAGAGGCTCAACTAGAATTTTTGAAAAGTTCACTTTATTTTCAGAGTTACCACCAAATGAAATAGTTATCGGCGTTTTTTTCTTAAAATAGCTCCCCTCTGTTGTCGTAAAATATGGATAAACCCACTTCTAAGTTATATATTTCAAAAATTCTAGTTAAGCCTCTGTAGAGTTCTGAGCTATATACAGGCAAAATATTACTATAATAGAAGCATTTTTCACAAAAGGAGAACATTTTGAAAAAAGATTATTGTATTTAAATAATTTTTTTTTGTCAAAATGTCCTTAAAACAATTTCATATATGTATTCTAATCTAAGTGACACTAAATATCATGAAAATTATCTATTTATGTGCTTTTGCAAAAACCCGGTTTCGAACGTAGTCGGATACCTTAAAAGACTTAAACCATAACTCTGTTCCAAAGCTATTTTTTCTCATCTAGTATGAAACTTAACTTATTAAGCATAATTTTCCCGTATTGTAAAATGTTTCCACTAACGAGTGTTCTTTATTTCTTTTTCAGACTGTCATAACGTCTATCATTGGAGGTACTACAGAGGTGAATACATTTTTTCAATATGCTCCAATAAAGATCTATTCACTCCTAAATGATTCTTATAGAATTGTATAAAAAGGGATGAACAGATATAAAGCATAAGAATTAAAATGAATTGGTAAAAGTCCTAGTTAAACCCTCTGATTAGTACTTACGTATTATCGCAACGATCGCAAACGTTCAAGATAACTTACCAAGTTGGCATCCCAATTTTGCTGTTTCGTGCGCGCTGAATCAGCAATCTTGTGCTTCATTTCATATAATGTCGCCAATAGTTTGTGATAAAACGTACCTATCCTCTGATTTTTCGGCGTTAAGGTATACGACTACGTTCGGAATCCTGATTTTTAAAAAGTGCATACATGGATAATTTTCATTATATTTAGTGTCACTTAGATTAGAATACATGTATAAAATTGTTTTAAGAAAATTAGACAAAAAAATTATTTAAGTACAATATTTTGGCAAAAAATTAACTTAGAATAACCTTTTTTCAAAACGTTCTCCTTTTATAAAAAAATGCTTCTATAATAATAATATTTTAGTTAGATAAAGTAAAGACTTCTCCAGAGAGTCTCAACTAGGATTTTTGAAAAATTCCCATTATTTTCAGAGTTATCACCAATTGAAATAGTTATCGGCGCTTTTTTCTTAAAATTTCTCCTTTCTGTTGTAGTAAAATATGGATAAATCCACTTCTAAGTTGTATGTTTCAAAAATTCTAGTTGAGCCTCTGCACAGAGGTCTGAGCTATAAACAGGCAAAATATTATTATAACAGAAGCATTTTACATAAAAGGAGAATGCTTTGAAAATGGGTCATTCTATGCTAATTTTTTGTCAAAATATTTTACTTAAATAATTTTTTATTGTAATAATATTCTTAAAACAATTTTATATACGTTTTCTAATCTAAGTGACACTAAATATGATAAATATTATCCATTTATACGCTTTTGCAAAATCACGGTTCCGAACGTAGTCGGATACCTTTAAGGAAAAACCACCTCTTTCAAAGCCAACTTGCACTAAATCCTAAGTACGCAGCTTGTTTGCTTAAGTTACCAACTTGACGCTAAAATCGTAAAAAATCTGTCGCCAAATATTTATCGCCTAATCACTAGGTCCAATTAGGATTCAACCAACAAATTAATATGAAATATACAATAAAGAGTAGCATGCAGGGTTATAAACAATACAAATCTGATAAATATGAGTGCATAGTTAATGCCCTGTTGACAATGAGATTTTATATCCAATAAAGAAAACAATTCAGTCTGCTAAAGTAATTTGAAATTCCCATTATTTGTCAGAATGAGCATAAATAAAAGGGTACATACGTATTGCGTCACCGCAGCAAAATTTGCACCACGTGAATCTCGCCTTGACAACAAATATTCTCATGTGGTTTATTTGAAGAAAAACGATTCTCGCAACGCAATTTGGGCTGCGGGGACACTAATTTGTAAGTACCAATAAGAGTCACAGAAACCGTAGCACACAGACTGAATCCTGTTTCCCCTCCACACTGAGTTTTTGAACTTTTTTTGTTGCCAAGCTGAGTGATAAGTTCGGCAAGCTAGCTATCCTTCTTTTTTAGTTTTAAAACAAGAGATCATTATTAGTGACCGTTAGCTGCGATTAGTAACTAAAGGTCGTTTCATTATCTTTGGCAACCCTACTAACCATATAACGGCATTAACTAATATGCATTCGAACCTTTATATTACGAACCTCTATATTACGAATCTTTCTATATAGCGAACTTTTTCCTGGAACCAAGAGCATTTCACGACTTTCTTAATAAAATAACCTCCCATTAGCGAAGTGCATTTTCTGTATAACGAACTTTTTCCTTGGTGATTCAATTTTTTTCTTCCTATTCTTAGAGTATTTCTGGACATTTCAAATTATTCTCTTTTAACACACTTTATGGTAGTCATAAATGTTGAAATGATTTTATTAGATGCTTAACTTGCCGAGAGCAATAGAATTCTGGGTGTTTTATCAAACCTTATGTGAATAAGCATCCGAAATCCGAATAGTTTACCTTAAATCAATGCTATCTTAATAATCCTAACCTCCCTAACTTATTCCAGTAGTTAAAATCGGTCCTTTAGTCAAGCGGCATAATTCTGATTCTTACCGTATCAGCACTGCTTTCAGCGACTCTGCTCCTTTTCCTTCTAATCCACGATTATTAAACTTTAACTATATATACACAAGCTAATTTCCATTTCATGGTTTCTTCCTGAGATGGATGGTTGTAAAACAACGCGATTTCTGGCCCAAAGATTCCCCAAGAGGATAATTAGTAGAAAGTCACGTAAAGTTCCGTAACAACTCATTTGAGTAATTTTGGAATACCCTTAACATCTCTTGGTGCTTACGTATTATCTCAACCGTATTGACGACATTATATGGAAGAAAGCATATGGTTGCCAATTCAGCGCGTAATACACATACGAAATCGGGGTTGACAACTTGGAGAGTTATCTTAAACGTTGACATTGTTACGGTAGTGCGTAAGTACCTATCTTTTTTAAAAAGCTAAACTTTTCAAGAATTTGTTCATAAGTCTTAACATTTTTTAATTTTTGCTACTTCAGACAAAACGCGATGTTTTTCTGGTTTCCTTGGTCTCAAGTTTGAAAAATGCACTTTGGCGTTATTTTGACGCAGCTTGAAAAAAATATTAGCCAAGGGTTTGTTGTTGTTTCTAATCCCAGATTGTCTAGCATCCAAAAAAGATCAAGAAATTCTAAAAACAGAATGGGGTCTGGGAGGATCTCGTCCTTTTTAAAATACAAGCAAGTTAAGGTGTGGGCAGGAGAGACAAGCTCGGAATAACACCAGTAGAACTCTTGAAGTATCTTCTGACCCTGGCGAAGTGTGGGAGCTTTTATATGGCCACTCACAAAGTGCGAAAAGGCAGAAAGGCAGTCTGGTATTTCCTAGGCATGAGCTTGACTGAACCTTCTGGATTTCTTCCGAAGTACCAAGGATGACAAAGAAGAGTTCTTCCAAGATGATGGAGTTAAATCTTCTTAAAGGAGGATAATTCACCGAATGTAAGAGACCCAGTAGGGCTCACCTCCTCTTCAAGCGCAGTCCTGACTAGGAAATCGTCTTTCTCATAACCATCAATCCCACGTGGGATAGGACCCACTGAAAAAGTACCAGATGTTTAGAAGAAATCCGATCAAGAAGATTAAGAATACCAGGGCTAGTCTGGTTCCCTATAGATCTCCAATTGTATAGATGTTGTACGGAAGCTCGGCTGTTAGTTAGAATCCAAACGTGTTGAAACTGAACCTCGGTTTCACATGCAAACTGCAAATCCCTTCTGATATAGCAATAAGCTCCGATCTAAAAACTGAACAAAACATTGGATTTTTTATCTTAATGTCCATGTAGGAGTAAGAATGGGTTCTCAACTACCATAAATTCCTCCAAACCCTCTGCTGACATCAGTATAGGTGTATAAAGATGTCTGGAGGATACAGTTTATTGTTTCCAAAGCCAAGAGTATCATGAGATCCGGAATCTTAGAGTGTTTGACAACTCTAGACAGAAGTTCTTCTCATGGAAATTAATTTCTTCAAGTTTCAGATCAAAGCTCACTGGATATAAAAAATGATGTTCCACATTAGCAGAAGGCAAACCCAGCCTCTTTGCAAGAGAAAAGGGCTATGTTTCTTCAGACGTTGGTTGTCAGCCCAGTCGTAAAGATACGCAGAGGTTCTATGCTAATCACCGAAACTGGAAAGCTTGTTATAATATTTTGGGAGACAATAAGTTCTCAATGATAGTGGGAGCAGGTTACTCTTAAAGAGCACAATGTCATTCGGACAGCTGGGTTGGAGTTCTGAAATGATTCTAGCCTGATGATTTACCTAATTTTAAAGCTAGCATTGTACGCCATGTGGCTGATATCCCTCGTGAGTTGCTTCGAGCTATCATTGAAAACGCTATAAGGCGCTATCAACACGTTATTGATGTCATTGGAGCACATATTGAGCCTATTCTGTAATTGAATAAATTTTAACGATACTAACATTTTTTTGTCATTCTTTGGGCACCATATTTCCTCCTAGGGGTCGAAAATTGAACTATTTTTTAATATTATTATTGCAGAAACCTTTTTCCCATGGTCCATATAGCACATATCCCAAGTTTCATCAAAATCCAATAGGAAGAACGGGTTCTACAGGCCTCTGAATAGTGTAACTTTAATTATAACCACCCTGTATTTAATTTTTTTAAAGTCTGCAAATTGGGGTAGGTATGAAGCTGTTTTGCTTATTATATAAATTATAAGAAAATTGGGACACATAAAAGAATAGTTTTTCTTTTTCCAGTTTAGCTGTCGAGTAAAAGGCATCCATAATACACTTGAAAAAATTAGAAAAATATTAATTAAATATTTGGTACTTATGTATAATCGCAACAACCCCCAACTCTCTTAACAACTCGCCAAGTTGACAACCCCTATTTCCTATGGGTTGTATGCGCTGAACTGACAACCAGGTACATCGTTTCATAAAACGTCGCTAATAGATTGCGATAATGCTTAAGTACCAAATATTCCAACATAAATATTTGAACAATATATTTACACTTATGTAATTACTGAATTTCTTATTATTCAATTTTTCAGGCGCCTAAAAATCCTACAAAGAAGGCACATAAAAAGGTAAGTAATATTTAAAATACTGTATCAAAATTAATTCATCCATAGTTTTATTATATTATTATTTTGCATAGATATTCTTACAAAATATAAGAGGAAAGTTTGTGTGAAAGAGATATGTTTTTGCGTCACCATTCACATCTGCTTTCACCATAATTGAACTTAATTTTCAAAAAATATACACTCTATAGCAAAAACAAAACGACGCACCAAGAACAGTGGTTCGATAGACAAAAATTGGTGGGTAGAAAGATTATTAATAGAATAGAAAATTATTAAAATTTCAGAAAAATAAAGGATTTATTTCAGAGATATACATACTTACAAAATAACGATATCAATAAGGTGTTGACCCACCTCTAGCCTGGATGCAAGCTGCCACACGACATGGCATAGAATGATAAAGTACCCTGATGGTCTTCGGCGGTATTTCTTGCAAAATTTGCTCCAATTGTCCGGTCAGATCATCAACATTCCTTGGTAAATACAGTCGCCTTCCCATCATATCCCAGACATGCTCGATTGGAGAGAGATCTGGAGGTCTGGCTGGCCAAGGAAGTGTTTGAAAAGCTCTAAGACAGTCCATAGCAACACGTGCCGTATGTGGTCTGACATTATCTTGCTGAAAAATAAGGCTAGGGTACTGCAAAAGGAACGGTAGCAAAACAGTTCTCAGAATATCGTCGACATACCGCTGTGCTGTAAGTGTGCCTCTAATGACGATCAAAGTGTGCCTCTAATATCAAAAGAAATGGCACCCCAGACCAGAACTCCTGGTTGAGGGCTGTGTGTCTGTGGTGGTGCGTGTTGCACCGCGCGTGTGTACGTTGTGTGGTGTGTGCGTGTGTGTGTGTGTGTGTGTGTGTGTGTGTGTGTGTGTGTGTGTGTGTGTGTGTGTGTGTGTGTGTGTGTGTGTGTGTGTGTGTGTGTGTGTGTGTGTGTGTGTGTGTGTGTGTGTGTGTGTGTGTGTGTGTGTGTGTGTGTGTGTGTGTGTGTGTGTGTGTGTGTGTGTTGTGTGTGTGTGTGTGTGTGTGTGTGTGTGTGTGTGTGTGTGTGTGTGTGTGTGTGTGTGTGTGTGTGTGTGTGTGTGTGTGTGGTGTGTGTGTGTGTGTGTGTGTGTGTGTGTGTGTGTGTGTGTGTGTGTAAAAATACGCACGTACGTAAATGTGGAAGGATTCTTTAATAGGTGAAAGATCAGGACACAGGTCCAAAATTAATGATTATCCCAAATATCCAATAAAATGGGGTTTTAGTTTAACAGGAGACTCAGTACCCTTAGAACGATTTTTTTATTAATGTATTTAAAAATTATATTTTAATACATTTCGTGTAATATTTTTATTGAAGAAAATGATACGAGATGAAGTTTTGCACATATTATTCACACAATTTGAAAATTTTCAATTCTTTTAAGAAAATTTGGAAAATTTTAAAATCTTACTTCTTTTATAATTATTAAATTTTTGTTCTGAAATTTTTTTTGTAATATTCTTTAGGATGTTTTAAACAACTTTAGGGATCGAGTTTACAATAACCTAATTAGTTTTGGAGAAAAAAGTAAAATGTTGGTATGTGCATGCTAAAATTCAACAAAAAAAGTCAATACCTCCTACATTTTAATTTTTAAAAAAAAGTATTCAGTTTAGTGCAAAATAGATCCTTAATTTTGTTACATGCATTATATATAATATACAGGGGAAAAAATGGAAGTGATTGGTAAGTAATTGTGGAAGAAGGAGCATTTTGAATGCACTAATGAATCGAAAAAATTCTAACAAAGAAAAACCAGTTTAAAGTTTATTTTTCTGAAAAAATAATTATAATAAGTTTAAATAAACTTAAAATACCAATTTAAGACACTAACTATATATTTTTCTTTAAAATAATTGCATTTTCATATTATTTGAACCCATACTTTTTTTTACAAATGATCAATTTTTAGAGAGTATTAATTGCACAAAAAAATTCAAGGTAAATATTTTTAAAAAAAGAAAAATTTCTTTGCAATGTTTTTCTACACATAATATTGAAATATTATATTTGTATGAAAAATATATTAGGAATAAGAACTGAAATTATGAAAAGCCTTAATTAAAATATTTTACATGCACACATTTCACAAAGAAAAAAAATTACATAATTGTAACACCTCTACAATACTCTGCTTCATATATAACACCTTCCTTATTTATAATTATTATTTCTCTTTTTAAAATAGATTTTTTTTTCATCAAAAAGCTTTTTTATCTGAAAAATGCATGGGGCATGGTCGAATTGTTAATTTGTTTGCATACATTTTTCAATTGAAGCTTTTTCCAACTTTTAATTTTCCGACATACAGAAGTGATATATCAATCGAAAGATAATAATACAAAAAATTTAACTGAATAAAAATTTTTAAAAAATAATATTTTGGTCCTTTTTTGGTACCGAGTCTTCTTACAGAAAGAAAACTACTTAGTGCTTTCTCGCACCAGTAGAAATCAAAACAAACACAATTTGAGCCACCTTCTCGTGGTTCGACCGTTCAGTACTCGTCTCGGGAGTTGTTATCTCAATAAACAGGAAATGGCAGGGATATTAGTTTTGACCCTCTGGTAGCTGGGAAAATTGGTAGCCACATTGCATGCATACTATGATCACGAGACGGATTTTTAGGTGTGGTAACTTACTAAAACACACATTGTTATTTAAAGAATGTTTGATTGGAAGTGAGGTGTTGAGCCACGCGCGCGAACACAAAAGAATAAGACACTAAAAGAAAACAATGTTTATTTACATCATCACAAAATGTTTCTTTAAGGGGTCAGGGTACGATTTACGCAAATTTTTTTAATTTAATGATTTTCATAATTTTCTTGGTTTTCTTCTATATGTATGTATGATTTAAAACAGATTTTGTGTGCACAAAACTTCGTATAAACTAACCATTTAATTTTTAAGTGGAAAACATGAAACTTATGAAGTAATTTTAAAATGCTACTCCTCCTACAAAAATGGACGCACATATATTAAATTTGATTTACGAGTACATCAAACTATGTATAACAAAAGTTGTTGTGGGTTTTGGGATAACATGATTCGTATTCGTACAATACTTCTTTTTATGAATTCTTATTTAAAATTCCTTAAAAAATGTGTAAATTCTAAATTCAATTATTTTTAAGAAAATAAGTTATAGTTTGATTGAAAATTGCGTACCAACTTTTGTTACATGTAATATTAGCAACAAGTGAAAAAATTCCAAGTATTAGGCACAATAGAAAAAAGCCTTAGCATTTAAAAAGAAGACAAACTAGTTATTTTATCTTTCTGAGATAAGTCAGATGATTTGCCGTTGGGATGTGAATAAAAACAAACGTAAAAGTTATCATAACTCTGCGTATTTTAAACTTAGAGCTTTCAAATTTTGTGAGTTTGTTGAAAAGTATATAAAAAATAATTTAGGCTAAAAAAATTAGTTTTGATTTTTTTACCAATTTTTGTCAATTGAATCGTACTATATTCCCTTAAAGTAATGTTTACAATAAATGCTCAAAACTGTGACCACCAACAGTAATACAATCTCTTTAAAGTCGAAGGAGTTATTGGAGAGCAATACCCAAGATAGCAGGCGTTTCGTGCACGTTTGCAATAGCAATGGATAGTCCAGCAACGAGGTTATTTATAGAATAAACTAGACTCTTGTATATCTGGTTTACAACCGCCCCCATAACAAGAAATCGATAGTCGATAAATTCGTCGATCGGAGTTACCTTTTGACTAGTCCACCATACCGTATCCTACGACTACATCCAAAAGAAAGAATCGATCTCGATGAATCCATCTATCTGATTTACCATCTTACTCTATCCATCTTGGCCATCAAAACTGTCATTCAGGTAATTGCGGGGGTTTTCTTTCTGCCAGTTTGTAAAGTTGCCGATGCCATCACTCAAACATTTTGTGGGTCGGCATATGCCTACAGCCAAATCGGAAAACGTTCCCGGATAGGCAACTGTGCTCTTTTCTTTTCCTTTTTTAACAACACCGTACGCTAGATGCATATTTTCTTTTTAATAATTTGTAAAATTTCCCAACACAGTTGACTAAAAGACGCTTTCTCACAAATGCATTGGATCACAGATAGCCAAATTCTCTACTGCCTTCTATCCACAGCATTCCAGTCAATAACAGCTGCCTAGTTTGATTTACTGTTAGTGGTTGCAATTCTGAGCATTTATTGTAAACATTAATGCAAAGAAGCCCTTTGAGATGATGTAAATAAACAATGTTTTTATTTTCATGTCTCATTTTTTTCTTTGTGTCTTTACCCGTCCCTTCCGACTGTACATTTCTACTACTAGGTTTTAGTATGCTGTGCTCACTTTGAAAGTTTGTCCTATGACCGTATAATCACCTTGTACAGTGGGTGATCGGTTAACGAACATAATCCGTTCCAAGACTATGTTCGCTATCCGAATTGTTCGTTAATCGATCATCGATTCACCATAGACTTCTATGTGAAATCGATTAATTGGTTCTGAAAAAGATGGGGAAAAAATCAAAACCGAAACTTATGGTCTAATTTGTATGAATATTCTATTGGAATTTTTTTTCAATAGAACTTTGAAATTTAATAGGTAAGCAACATAATTCAATGAAAAACGATTTTTAGACCGTTTCTCATATTTCACGTATTTTTACGGCGGTAGCGCGTCATCAGCACCTTTATATTTTATAGCATGCACTGTTTGAAAAAATTAAGAATTCGTTTAATTTATTTGCCATGTCAGCAAATCCACTCGCCCATAACTTATCAGCTGTCAGAAAATATTGATATTCATATTGAAATTCAAGTATTCAAGTGTGTATTGATTTTAGTCAAAATAATAATTATTGAATGACCTTTAAATTCATTGTTAATTCAAGTTTCATTAATACTAAGTAACACTAAGCATGCTTTAAACATTTCTTCTTTCAGTTATCTTATTTTGTATGCAAAATAATAACAAATGTTTAATATTAATTTTTTTTCAGAGCCGAGAAGTGTTCGTTAGAATTCGTTTTGTTCATTATCCAAATATGTGTTTGTTGTCCAAACACAAAAAATCTTTCTTGAAAGTGTTCGATATAAATGTACACTGTATTTTATTATTAATTTAACAATACTAAGAACAAGTTTGATAATTACCAGTGACCCCAAGGGCTTGTATTAACATTTATCTTGATAATTTTTTGCACGGTTTATAATTAATTCCTTAACTGCCGATTAAAAGTTACACTATTCGCTCCCCAATGCCATCGTTTTCCACTTAGACGCGCGTATTTTGATGTTTTTCTGGGGAGGAGAAAAGGAATAAATAAGCAAAATCCTCTGAAATAAGTAAATCCTTCTCAAACACTGTCAAGGTCCAAAGACGGTATAATTTTTTGGGTAGCAGTGCACAAAAAAGATGTACTTCGGGAAAACGTATATGTACGTTCAGAAAATAAATGAGTTGGCTTAGCGAGAACGTTTATATACGTCTATGGGACATAAGAGTTTAAAGTCGCATTGTAGTTTAGTGTCAGAGTATAGAATTATTGAATTCAATACATTGTTATTGTATGGAGGGGGGCGCGATGAAAATGATGATTGAATATTGAAAGTTTGAGAAGCACTGCTCTACAATGATTTCAGACCATGTTTTATGAAGTAACATTTCTAATTCTTTGACATTGTTGGAAGATTCTCAACTTCTTATATGACTACGTTGCCGTGAAAAGCGCATAAATGGATGTTTTCCGGATATTTGAGTGTCATTAGAAATACATGTATAAAATTGTTTGGATATTTTGACAAAAAATTATTTAAATACAATTTTTGACATTAACTTAAATTTTTTCAAATGTCTCCTTTTGCAAAAATCTTCTATTATAATAATATTTTGCCCGTTATAGCTCAGCCCTTTCTGCAAGAGGCTAAACCCTAAATTTTAAATATTAACTTAGAATGGGTTTATCCATATTTTACGACACACAACAGGGGAAATTTAAAAAAAAAAGCCAATAATTATTTAAATTGTTGTTAACTCTGAAAATAATGTGAATTTTTCAAAACTTTTAGTTGGCCGAAGAGCTTATATCAGGCAAAAAAAATAGTAGCATTTTCACAAAAGGGGACATTTGGGAAAAAGATTATTCTAAGTTAATTTTTGCCAAAATGGATTTAAATAAATTTTTTGTCAAAGTGTCCACCAATTTATACATGTATTCTAATTACGACACAAAAAATCATGACAACTATCCATTTATGCGCAAAACATGGTTCCGCGTAGTCGATACCCCTTTAAACCTTTCGAGTTTCATCCACAAATTTTCTATTACATTAATTTTTGGACTTTTTGATGACCTTTCAGATGATGAAATACACCATGGTTGTGATTAAACCAGGTCTACACAGTTTTTGTGCGATGGGGAATAGCATTGCCTTCCTGATATATTTCCATCACCATCTAGAAACCAAGCTTCCATTAACCGCTTGCCTGATTATCCTAGTTATCTTGAGTTCGTATAAATTGCAGTTAATTTTTATCCCGAGAAAACTCGGGGGAAGCAGAATTTGTCAGTACGATTGGTTTTATCACGGTTTTATTCAGCCTGGAGGAAATGAAAGGAAATATTCAGTTTTGATTTTCAGTTTGCAAGGTTTTGTTGGTCTCGCGAATCTTTTCGGCGGGACTGCTCACGTGTTTTCCCTTTTGTATAGTACACGTCGGCTTATGGATTAGTGATGTATTAAGAAGGATAGTTCCGCTGTGTGTGTGTGAAAAAAAGTATAATAATGGTGATGATGCAAGATAGCGAAAGCGATGATTTTTCAGATAGTGATTTTTAAAGAGGTAAACATTGAAATAGTGGAAGTGATGCTTCTGTATGTAGCCTACATTTTGTACTGTAAATCGGGAGGTTCCCGATCACCTAAATAATTTAGAATGGAACGATTGAAAAAATAATTTCTGAAAATCATCGCGATGAGTTTTCTGCCACATCATCAAGAACAAGTATTAGTCCATCACCACTCAGGTTAACCTCAAGGCATTTTCAGATGTTATTCCTGCTACTGAAAAAAAAATCAAATTCAACTAGACAAGTGTACTCTGTGCTCCCGTAAAAGAGATTCCAGAGGTAAGAAAAGAGACCAGATATCAGTGTACAGAATGCCAGGTATAATCACTTTATGATGTTCCTTGTTTCAAAAACTATCATACAAGGACTAATATTTAACTTTTTTCATTTGCCCGAGATAACTCGGGATAGTAAACTAATATTAAAACTGAATGCTTTTAAGCCTGTAAAAAATTAAAAACTCATCTTAAAACCTACATATTTTGTTTTGTTTCGTTTCCTTGTATTTAATAATAACATAAAAATGTGATGATTTTTTTGTAATTTATATTGTTACGTAAATCCGAGGGTTCGGGGATTTTACGCAAAACAATCACACAAAAAATAAACAGTTCTTTAAGAGCGATGCGAATTTATTATCAAAAATCCAATCCTTTAAATACAGGATTCAGCAGCGCGATATTCACATAGTAAATATCAAAGGTCTTCACACCTTCAACAGCAATCAAACACAATAACAGTGTTTAAAAATACACGTAAGTAAAGATTATTCACAAGCACAGCCGAGCTAATCGCTAGTCAAAACAATCCTCACTACTCTCTGGTTTAATCCACTCATCGCCGTTCAGAGAGCATCTTATTATAGGCGCGACAGAAACTTCCAGAAATATAACAGCTCGTGTGACACTAGTGGAAAGATCTACTACTTTCTAGAAGATTCCAGAGGGTTCCGAACTCTCCAACATGATCGCCAATGACGCCAAAATGGCCACCATTTTGGTCTCCAAAAATTATGCCAACTTGGCTCTACCGCCAATATTTCGCCAAGTTCTCATTGAATCGCCATTATAACGTAAGGGGCGGCATTGCTTGTGAGTAGCACATTTTTAACATGAAATAAATGTAACATAGAGTAATATAAATGCATTAAACACTCAAATACAAATTATTTACACTATTTACACAAAATTCGTAACAATATAAAAAAAAATATATGCAAGGGAAGCGGTTAATGGCTTAACAACATTTTCTAGATAAGTACTAATTTCCAGTTTTGTTACCCTTTATGATAATAAGGGGACTAATACAAGTCCAACTAAATGCTCCCCAGATCATTAATCCCTTATTTCCAGCCTGAATGACTGGATATAGGCGATCTGGATTGAGAGTTTCATGTTGGGTCGATCATGTTGCTTGTTTCATGTCGAGAGTTTCATGTTGTTTGTCATCATTTGTAAAAAGTGTCATTCCTAAGTGATTTTGAGTCGTCTGTGTATCCCCTACACATCCTGCAAGTTTGTGGGTCTGGTAGTAAATCACCCTGTATTTATGTAGCTTCTATTCATGACAAAACTTATAAAGAAAAAAAACTACTATGAATGAATACTTTCAGAAGATTAGATAAATAGTATTAGCAATTCATTAAATCTATTAAGAGCGCTAAATAATTTCATCTTATATAAAAACGCATGTTTTGTATATATGACCTCACTTCACTCCAACACATATATATACCAATTTTTTTGTGGATAAGTTTTTTGGGCTATCCTCTTTGTTGCAGCTCCTCACCAGGCGGCGCTACAACATATCAACTTCTGCTTCGTTCAATCAATCACCAAGTTGCCAACATAGTTACCAAAATGATGCTAACTTGGCTCTATCACCAATATTTCGCTATGTTTCCATTTGACCCATTTTAATGTGAACGGGTTTTTGTTTTAATATTTCTTTAAAAATAAAATAAAAAGCAACAGAAAAAAAATTAACGTATTATACATCCCGATATAAATTATTTAATTTTAAGCGCATTACAAAATGTGTAACAATGTGTTGCTTTTTAGAGAATCAGCTTAGGAAGGTGTTTTCAAAAAAAAGACCCACAAGAAGTTACGGGCATTATAAAAAAAAAAATCCTTTTATCGCTATTAGATCTACAGACTTAAAAATTTAACAATTATGGGTTTTTTTATTCAGTTCAGAGAGAAATGCAAAAAGCTTTTTTTAATTCCACAATCACGTAGATAAGTCATTAAGAACTTCTTAATCCTTCAATCTGTATTGTTTAATTTTTCAATTCACCAATGCGAAGAATTATATTTATTAAAAATCTTTTAAAATATGAAGTAATTTTAAAGTAAACGTTATGCATAAAATACGTGTGTGTATTTTTTAAAACAAAATTTAAATAAAATTGCATTTTTTTTCTTTTTCTTTTTTTTATTAATGCTATTTTTATATTTACTAGATTCCTGTAACTCCTAAAAATGGCGCAACTGTGAAAGTAAGTTCAGTAGTCTTTTGAATTTCTTCAATGACATAATTTATGATTATGAGAAAATATGGACACAATTCCTTCTTCTTTTCAAGCAATTTGAATTACTAAATATATAGAGATACCTATTCCTCGTGTTGATTCAGAAAGAGATCTCGCTGATAGTCGAAATTCCCGGTCGATTTTCCTACATCGAATATCAATTTAATCTCTTTAGAATGTCCTTAATTTCCTATTTTTAGAATCTAAATTCCCCGTAAATTTTTGTTCTTATAGTCAAAATATTATCTACTTCTGCTCCTACGAACATAACTCTGTATTTTTCCCAGTTTTCACGGTCTCGGCTTTGAAGAAAGGGGCGTAGCGCCATATTGGCGCAGTTTGAAAAAAAATCTTCACTGAAGGGTGGATTATAACAGGATTTTCCTGTTAAAAATTGATGTGCTCTATTCCCATCTATATCTTCCTAATTCTTATATTTGATATAGGGATCATTCCATTTAATGTATCTAACAACTGTACTGAAGGAAGATTAGAACCATAAAACTGCTTTCACTCCGTAATTTAGTTTAAAGAATGAATGTGCATCAATATAATGAAACACGGAAAAAAAAGAAATCTTTTTTTTTTACTATATATACCGCATTTACTCGAATCTAAGCCTTGCTATTCAATGTTAATTCTACTGAAAATCGAATGCGGCTTAGAATCGAAGACAAAACATTTGTTGGATGGTGGAAATTGAGTTTCCATTCCTTTTAAAAGGAAAAATTTGACCATCTATTCTGACCACTTGCATCCTTGATTTATCCCCTTCCGCAGCTTATCTCCAGCATTCAGTCTATCCTATGCATCGTTGTCTGCTCGTATTTCGGAATTTTTTGTGTGTATGCTTTCTTTTAATCATCTAAACATCAAAGACAGTGGTAGTAGCATACTGACGAGTTCACTATGACGCAAGTATGAAAAGGGATGCAATTTTATGCGCAGGAAAAAACAGAAACAGAGTAGAAACCATTGAAAATTTGATACGGATGAAACAAATATAAGTTGATGGTGTAAGCAAAATGATATATTTTTTACTTGTAAGTGCTCAATAGTCTTTAATAATCATTTAACATTCTTCTACAATACAATCTTTTTTAAAAAAATGTTGCATAACAAATGCATTGGATAGCAAGGAACACGACACCGTGTGTGAGAAAATGGTAAGCCAGCACCAATACCGAAGTCAGATGTGACAATGAATGGTTTTTGAAACATGATACTAAGAGATTAGAGTAATTATAGGCCCATGCATGTATTAAAAAGTTTTTAACACTGGTAAAATGAATTATAATTATACCCTTCTTATTATTTCTCAATAATTAAATTTTTTTAGATTTCTTCAGTATCGGATATCAATTAGCCTTTTACACATTTTTTAATATTTTTTCTGAAAAACATGTAGAAAATTGGGGCTGCGGCTTAGAATTGATGGCGGCTTAGATTCAAGTGAATACGGTATATATGTTACCGTTAAAGTGTATAATTCAGTTATTTCATAGAATAACTATAGGTATTTCACGAAATAACTAGACAAGTCAGTTAATCTATATAACAGATGAAAAATTTCATACTTTACCTAGTTATTCTATGAAATAACTAAGGATAGACCGTTAAAGGGAAAAATAAACAATTTCAAAGATATTTTGTAAATTAATTGATCATAAATAGCTAAAATCTCTCGAAAAATACATTTTATCTCTTTTGCGGATGAATAATTGATAAATAATTATGGAAAGCAGATGATTTAATTTATTATTGCTCATATTGCTAACATTAGTTAAACAGAATGGGAAATCAAAGAATATGATGCAAAAATAGATTATATTTAAATATTATCAATAAAAATACATGCTGAGAAGAAAACCGTTGCTTCATACAACTGGGTACTTGCACTGGGTAAACTTTTTAAAACAAAAATATAAGAGAATATTAATTTAAATTTTATGAGATACCTTTATTTTACTTTTCATTATTTATTAATGCAAGGATTGCTGTGATGACATTTTGGATTGCACTGCTTATTATTTTTAGAAACAAGCACGCCTTTTACTATTGCACATTTTTTTACACAAGCACTTTTTAAATCCTTGTCCAGTACCTCAACTTTGAACTGTTACAACAGATCGAAGCGTTATGTCAATATTTGGAACTTTTCAATGGAAATTAATTTTCTCTGACATATACTGAACTGATATCTAGAGTACAATTGTTGTATTCGGCCATCTCTTGTTCCCAATCGGAAAAATCCTTTCCAAAGCAACTAGAACCGGTTCAAAGAACTTTGAGGGCCATATTTCATACTTTAACGATCAAGCAATCATTATTCTATAGAATACCTACTTAAATCGTAGAATTCAATAATTTTATATACTTTAACTGACTTATCTAGTTATTTCATGAAATACCTAGTTTATTGTATGATATAACAGATTTCACATTTTAACGGCAACATATACATAAATGTGAAGATGGCAGTTTATTGTAGTAAAATAGTGTTTATTAAAAATATATTTCGTCTTTCAGGAAACAGAATTAAATACACACGATCCGTTCAATAGTACAACAGATTTGAACCAAAACTCAACGGATGCCCCAAACTCTCTCACAGAATTCACTGATGAATATGAAGAATATCCTCAAAGCTTAATCAATGTCGACTTATCTAAATCTGATAAAAAAGATAATCCAGACTCCTACGAGAAATATTCTGTCCTAGGTAGTAAAAAAAAAAAACATCGTAGAACTAAAAAAATCCGTCAAGAGGACGAATATGGAGAAACGTCGTACGAATCCTTTGAATCCATTGAAGAATATTCCCGTGAATATGAGTATGAAGATGTGGATGAAAAAAGCGATGAAGATGTGGATGAAAAAAGCGATGAAGATGTGGAGAGTGAGGAGGAAATAGGAGATGAAAGCGGAGAAGTACATGAGAACAATCCCGACCATGAAGAGACAGAAGAATATAAAAGGGATAAAGACGATGAAGAGGAAATAGGTGAGGAAGAGGAAAAAGAAGACAGAGTAGAAAGAAGCAGCGAAGAAGCTGAAAATGATGAGGATGATATAGACAGTGAAAAGAAAGAAAGGTACAATAAAAAGAAAAAAGATGATATAGACGATGAAAAGAAAGAAAAGTACAATAAAGAGAAAAAAGATGAAATAGACTACAAAAAAAGTAAAAAGGGGGATAATCCTAAGAATGAAAAAGAAAAGAGAGAGGAAAAAGATTTAATGTTTAGAGCAAGAGATCATGTTAAGATAAACGATGAAAAATATGAAATAGATGACGAAAAAGAAAGAAGAAGAAAATGATGACGAGGAAGATAGTGAAGAAGAGGATGGTGAGGAAGAAGATGGTGAAGAAGGGTATGGTGAGGAAGGGGATATCGAAGAAGAGGATGCTGAGGAAGAGGATGATGAGGACGAAGATGATGAGGAAGGAGATGATGAAGAAGGAGATGACGAGGAAAGAAATTACGGGGATGAAGAGGTAGAGGATGAAGAAGAAAATGATGGAAAAGATTATGAAGAAAGAGATGATAAAGAAGAAGATGAAAAACTAGAGGATGAAATAGATAAAGGGGAGAAACATGATAGGAAAAGGAAAAGAAAAAAGTATGATGAGGAGCCGGGTAGAATTAAGAAACTTAATACCGGAACAGTGAAATGAAACATGAAAATAACAATAATTTTGAAAAATATGAAGAGGAGACGGACAAAACTAAGAAACTTAAATATCTGAAAAGTGAAAAGAAAAATGGAAATAACAATAAAATTGAAAAAAAGGAAAAGAAAACGAATGAAAACAATTTAAAGAATGGAACATCCGAATATGAGCTATCGGATGAGAAATATAACAACGAACTTGTGAATACATCGTTAAAAAATGAATCAAAAAATACAAATCAAACAAAACAACAAGTTATGAGACAAAAAAGAGATGTGGTTTCAGATTACTATGCTGCAAGGCATTTATGTATCAGGAAATTACTAAATCTTTCAAATTATGTTTTCGAATGTAGAGAGAATGATGTGAAACATTTCGCATGTATAAATTCGAATGGATTCATAGAAAATTGTTACGATTTCAAAAACAAGAAGATGCATAGGCCACTCTGCATTAAAAAGGTGAGGATGTCTAGTTTAAGTAATAAAATTATTTAATTTTTTAAAAAATATTTTTATACTAAATATATATCCCTTTTTTGGCTTAAAATGTCCAGGTTATATAACTATTTCTTATTATTAATGTACACTGGTTTGCAAAGGAATAAATACATTTTCTTGAGTTTATCAAAGAAAGCTATTGAACCGATTCAAGTCAAATTTCATATAACAATGCTTAAAATTATCATTAAAAAAAATGATAATACAAAGCTGTAACGATGCTTTATGTTATTACTGGGTTAAGCCAAAAAGTAATAAATAAGAGATCACGGGGATAAAATAATACATTTAATAACATAAAATATATCACAAATACAAAGGACAATTATACAAGATAAAAAAAATAAATATTTAGAGGAACAAATTAAAGAAAAACTAATTTAAATATAACCCAGTATTGGACCGCTGTATTTCTTTGGGATCCGGGTTTTCTCTGCCTGGTAAAAGCAGTGAAATGCGAATTTACGCTACTGTAACAAGTTTATTTATACCGTAGCGACATCTGCATTCCAGTCTGGGAAATATAGCGTGCGTTACAAACCTAATTATATTTGCTTATCGTCTTTTCATGAGTTATGCTCATGAAAAGACGACATAAAATTGATATTGCGAGCACATGTGCAGGGTTTAAAGTGGGTTACTCCTAATATCACTCTTAAGGTATCCGACTTATTTCGGAACCGTGATTTTAAAAAAGCACATAATTGGATCATTTTCATGATATTTAGTGTTACTTAGATTACAATACATGTATAAAATTGTTTTAAGGTCATTTTGACAAAAAATTATTTAAATACATTATTTCGGCAAAAAATTAACTTAGAATAAGCTTTTTTCATAATGTTCTCCTTTTGTGAAAAATACTTCTATTATAATAATATTTTGCCTGTATATAGCTCAGACCTCTGTACAGAAGCTCAATTAAAATTTTTGAAATATGTAACTTAGAAGTGGATTTATCCATGTTTTACGACAACAGAGGGGAGAAATTTTAAGAAAAAAACGCCGATAATTATTTCAAATGGTTGTAACTCTGAAAATAATGTGAAGAATTTTTCAAACATCATAGTTGAGCCTCTGTACAGGGGTCTGAGCTATATACAGGCATAACATTATTATAATAGAAGCATTTTTCACAAAAGGAGAACATTTTGAAAGAAAGGTTATTCTAAGTTAATTTTTTGCCGAAATATAGTATTTAAATAATTGTTTTTTGTCAAAATGTCCTTAAAACAGTTTTATACATGTATTCTCTAATCTAAGTGACACTAAATATCATAAAAATTATCCATTTATGCGCTTTTTTAAAATCACGGTTCCAAACGTAGTCGGATACCTTAAGATAAAGCTTTCACAAGGAACTCCTAATGATCTTTATGATAATGTTTATCACCTGTATCTGCTCCACCACCAAGGTACTTTTTACCTCCGGAGTGTTCTCAGAGAAGGCTGGTGAGCTGTAATTGCTCTACCAAGAGAAATCTAGATATGTTCTATGGAATTCAAGTTTGGAGATCAAGAAAACTATTCTATCCTTTGAGTCTCGAAGTATTCGCATGGGCTGAATCCCGTGGGGATGAATATTACTGTGAGAGGCAGAAAAATAGAATGTTAGAATTCCAACCTGTACTTACAACAACGTTGAGGAAGGGAATGAACGATACCAAAAGTTGCACAATCAGACCTATTGTTTAGTAAAAAACTTACAACAACTGCTCAAAATGTCAACCACGCATGTCGTTGCACAGGTGACATTGTCAAAGGAGAGACTGGTGCACTCTTTCGATGATTTCTGGTGCCATGTTAATTTGTACGCAGCAACAACAATTCTCGCCACGAGATCTTCAGCTTAGTCCACGGGCTTCTCGTACACTAAAGATTTCATGCCTCCCCCCAGAAAAAAAATTCCAATGGGTCGAGGTCCGATGAGATCGGAGGATAAGCCACAAGTCCACCAAGTCCAATCCGTTTTGCGGGATATATGTCATTCAAGAAGTAACAGACCTTGATGGAAAAATGTACTGGCACATAAACCATACGTCTCTATGGATGGGGAGCGGAACATTCTACAATAAACAGGCTTGTGTTCCAAGAAGTATCAGGTCGGTATGTTACGCCTGTCCAACGGCCTGCAAGATGTAAGGACCTACTGGATAATCACCAAGGATACCTGCCCAGTTCACTGGAATCTCGCAAGATCCGTTTCTACTTTCCTCTTTTCTACCTCTCAGAATGGAATGCAACCCTATGTTCCTATGTAATTATTGGTCGTCTAGGTGGGTACTATTAACCCTCTTAACTCGTAAGAAACAATTTAGAATCACCCTGTACATATATTGTCTATGAGTTGCATTTGTATAAGATATTTTCTTATTGTTCTTGACGTATTTGCAAAATGTCTGGAATAATACTTTTTTAAAAGGTTTAGTTTTGTATAATTGTATTTTGTACGTATATCAAGAATTTACATTTACTTCCCAATATGTAAATTTATTGTAAAATATGTAAACTAAGAATTTGTTCAATAAAGGCTCAATGTGGGAGAGGCTCTTTTCTGGGAACCGTTTTGTAGTTCTCGGTTGAGCACGGTTCCTTTGAGCATTTCACCCATGACCTTCGTGCTGCTTTATGAACGACGTTGATAAAAATCAAATCAATGTTTGTGATATAATATACAATCGTATTTACGTGAATGTTTCAATATTCTTTTCTAGACCAAGTTTCCTTACGTCATCATTTGCAGTACATCGGGATTAGAAAAACTTTGCTTCGGCCACAAAGATCACAAAGACAGGCTACTTTTTTGTAATGATGCAAGACGTCGAGTCTGTTTCAATCAAGGACTGTCTATCTGCAAAATTCCAAACTTCAATGAACCGAAAATTCGACGTCGTCGAATAGCTGATCTCTCAGAGACGGATGTTCCTCGAAAACCTGATGTTAACTGTCAAAACTGCGAAGTGGACATAAAAATGTTTGTGCGTGAAGGAGAAGAGAACGCTACTCCGAAAATTCTGATTAATATAACTGATATTGACCCAGTGGATGTTCGGATGGATGACCCGGATGACGATAACGATAACGATTCTGAACTGTTTAAGCTGCCATACTTAATATATCAACCACTTGACTTTAAAAAAATTACTGGTCAGAATAAAATGAATACAAAAATACCGTTTTTTCTTTATCTTTTCAAATCAGTTATTAAATTTGAGTACAAATAAATTGCCTTTTCAATTTCATGAATAAAAATTTCCTTATAAAAGCTGTAAAATTTTTTTTTATGGTTTACTGTAAGATGGAAGAACTTACCGAGGACATGGCCATAAACGCTAACCACCTTGAATATAATCCTTTGGGTAGAGACAGTCTGTTTTAGCTCTAGGATAGCATTCCTCAAACTGTGGGACTCGCCCCTTTGGGGGGTGGGACATGATAACTCTACGAGGAGGGAAAGCATATTAAAAAGTCGAAAACACACACAAAAGATTTTTTAAGAAAATTATTAATTTACTGAAAGTAAACAAACAAAATAAAATTCCGACTTAATAAATATAAAATATACATTTACACTGACATAATACACTTACAGATGTATTAGTACTTCACAATGCACTTTATAATTAATTTAACAATACTAAGTTAAGAACAAGTTGATAATTACCAGTGACCCTATGGACTTGTCATGTATAATATTATATACAAAAATAAACACTTTTCAAAATAAATTGTGCGTTTTATAATTAATCCCTTAACTGCCAATTCGCTCTCCAATGCCACCGTTTTCCACGTAGGCATCCGTATGTGATGTATTGGGAGGGTGGAAGAAAAAGAATAAATAATTAAATCCTCTAAAATCAGAGTAAATTCTTTCTCAAACACTGTCAAGGTCCTTTTATCGCATTCCAAAGCTTTTGGAATAATTTTATGGATAGCAATGCACAGAAAAGATCGTACTACTGAAAGACGTATATATTCGTCCTGGGCAATTAACGCTTTGGCTGAGCGAGATGCTTATATACGCCGGTGGTACTTAGAGGCTAAAGTAGTATTGTAGCTTTAGCGTCAAAGTATAGTATTATTCAATTCACAATGCATTGTTATTGTATGGAGGGGAGAACGAGGAAAATTATGAATGAATATTGGGTCGCAAATATTGAAACTTTGATAAGCACTGCTCTAGGACCACATTGGAAAAACAGAAAAGACCGGAGTGCCACACCTTCTTAGAATGATTTTATTCATTAGTGAATTTTGCATCTCAAAAAAAGGTATAAATTGTACCATTTGGAAATCAATAATAAGTATATAATTAAATAAAATGGGGCAACTTAATTCCATTTATTTATTCTATTTATTGTGCTAATTTTATTTCATCTATAACTACAAGCCCATTTAACTTTAGAATTAGTTTAGTGAAACAAATGTAACCTATCACCCTTTTCTACAAATATACATTTTTTTTTTGAAGTGATAACTTCTTTTGGCGCGTTTTGCTGCAAAATGAACTTGAATGATGCGTTTTAAAAAGCAAAGCATTGTTACGCTCGAGTTTGTAGCGCTCGTAACAATTGTAGCAATACTACTGAATGGTAACAATACTACTGTATCATTTGGGTTTAATGAGTCATGTATCGGAGAAATTTGTGCAGCGAAATGTAGAGAAGAAAATGGACAAATAGTTCTAATGGTTACTATTTATATTTCACCAAATTAAAGTGTAGAGAAAATTATCGAATTCATTCACAAAAATTTAATTGCCTACACTGTGTGTGAAGCCGGATCAACTCTTCGGAACAAATTGCCTATTATTTTAAGTGGGGATTTTAATGTAGATTTTTCAAAAGACTAGTCAAAGCCTTTAGTAGATTTTTTAAAATCAAAATTCAATTTAATTAAGTCAAATGATCCAAATGAAAGCACGACAAAGTACGGATTAACGCTTGTTGCAGTTTTTTTTTAGATATTTAAATAATTTTGAATCTCTAAAGTATTTATAACCTATTTCAGCTACCATAAACCTATTGTTTCCATCTTAGAATACAATTAATTCTAATATGATTAGGTATTTCGCAAAAAAATATTACTTTATGAGTACAGACATATGAATAAATAATTTTATACGACAATACTAATACCCCTTGTTTTTTATTCACTATCTAATCACTGAAATAACATTACAAATTTTGAAGTTATCACTTCTATCGTGTAGTCAGAAGCACACACAAATTTTTGGAAATCAAGAGTGAAGACTGTTTGTTGTAAATCTCGTTACAGCGTACAAGTTAATGTCAATCAGCTTGCATCTATATTTACTCTCGTTGATCTTGCTCACAAATATATTTTGACCCAAAAATATAGAGTACATTTTCTCCATATTAGGTTTTCTCACTGTTGTAACGTCGTCAGTAGTTAGAAAACAAGAAAATTTGTCACAGCCTCATTTTAAGATTAAAACAGTATTTAATAGCTTCATATGTTATTAAAATGTTCATTAAATACGCCAAGCCGGGCGGACAGTCTTTTTCACTGGAGGTCAATCCTTATTCCCAAAGACCCTCGACAATCCCTTGCTTTTCCGGGCTCCTCTCCAGTTTACTCCATGGCTCTCTGTTTCCATCCAGGGCTCCGTCCGTCTCACTCCAGAGTTTCTTTCTCCCCGTCCGTCCAAGTCTTTCTCCAAGTTTTTTCCTCTCCTCCCAAGTTCTCCAAATTCACCCCTTTTAAACACCAGGGGCGGGTCTACCATACGCCCCTCGACTTCCTCATTGGCAGGTAAAAAAAAAAGGTCTGCCCTCGTCCCCGGGCCACTTTCGTCTCCCATTTGTGCGGCAAACACAAACACATTCCTCATCTGTCTGGAATCCAAGGGCGCCATAATTCTCATCCAACTTTTTAAATTTCCATTCATCACACACCTGGGCCTCATAGCCCTATTCTCTATGCATCGACTTGCATACAGGCTTCGCCTATTCAAGACTTTCATACAGGAATGCCTATTGTCACCGGCATTCTTTAGCCATTGTAAATTCCAGACCCGATGTCCGCGGTTGTCCGAGGCTGACAACAAACAATGACTCCATGGCCACCTGCTCTTGTGACCCAACATCTGTTTGGGGCCATAAAACTTCAGATGAATAGATAGGGTGGGGTTCACCCCAATCGAAGACGTCACACTGTCTTGGTGGCTCTCAAAAAAACTCTTTGCAGTCCACAAATGGTACACAGGCCACTATTTGCCCACCTCTGCCTTATTCAGTTTTGTCAGTACTCAAGCAACCTCTGGAAAAACTGCTGAAAGCTATTTTTGGCAATATTCCGAGAGGCGTCCTGCAGTTGCGATTTTGCCTTGTATGATGGCGTTACTTCAGATTTTTTATCAATAGACATGAATAAAATTCTCTCAGAATTATGAACGATGAATGGGGGGAGGGGGGAGAGATCGGGAAGAATTTCAATTTAAGTTTTGACGAAAATTTATGAAACCATTTAGGACCTCTGTGAAGCCATGTTGTCATGCAGAAGTCACCACTTTGAAACATCTAAGGTCGTTTACGAAGAATAAAATCTCTCAAACGACATAAATAATGTAGATGGCTCTCCATGTTTACTATTCCGTCCTTGGGAGTATATATATTTTTAATTAATAATGCCTTTAGAGTCAAAAAATACCCTCATCATTACTTTCCCTACGTTACCCATTCTGACACTTCTGTAAAATTCCAATATCACGCATACATCTTCAATTTCGATAGCATGGGATCACCATGCACACTTTGTTTAGCATCGAAATCTCTTTTTCGATTGATTTTAGAATTTTCTAAAATCTCTGCAAGTATTTTACCCAAACAATAACAAAATTGAACGTTACAGAGCTGTTCTTGAAAGTACGCATTTCTTACACCGCAGAACATCGATGACTAATCTCAGAAAAAAAATATGAATTTCCCTGCTACGATATAAATATAAATTGTCGTTCAAAATAATAAAAAGGTAACGATAATAAACCTATTCTATAACGTACTAGAGAATAAAAAACAGCAATTATCATGTAAAAAGAATGGGTATTAAAAATTACTTTATTTATTTATTCATTTATTTTTTTATTTATTTATGATTTGGTGAAAATAGTAATAAATTTTGTGTGTGCATGTAAGAGTACAAGAACTTAATTCTTATTATGCTCAAAATTTAATTCATTAAAAATTAAAATTTTAATTCTTCAATGTTGTTTATACAAACTATTTTAACTAGATAATAATAAGTATGGTAGGATTTTTCACGGAACCTGGAGGGTTTTTTTCCAGTAACAGTACAGGGAAAATTGAAAATAGTATAAACTTTTCAATAATAAATAGTTGGAAACACAGTACACAAACATCAGAATGAATTTAGGGAATTCCTACAAGTTCTAAATTCTTTTCAACTGAGTTGCCATAATTATAGTTTTGTTGCAATCTGGTATATTTATATCTTAAAAAAAGGTGAGAGAAATTATCACAAGCTCGTTTTGCTTGGTAATGAGGGTCCGAGGACCTCCTAATCTTGAGTGTCCCTTTGCATGTCACCATCTAGCCCTTTAGAAGGTACGCCACCAACCACTATGAAGACAAATAGGAACCAAGTAAGACCATAAACATATTTGATAATCCCTGCCAAACATTGTGTGCAAAATTCCAAAGGTTTTTAGCAATGCCAACATGTCCAAAGAAACTTCTGTTGTCTCCTTGAACTTTAAGGTATCCGACTATGTTCGGAACCGTGATTTTAAAAAAGCGCATAAACGGATAATTTTCATGATATTTAGTATCACTTAAATTGGAATACATGTATAAAATTGTTTTATAAGGACATTTTGACAAAAAAAATTATTTAAATACAATATTTCGGCAAAAAATTAATTTAGAATATTTTTTTTTCAAAATGTTTTCCTTTTGTGAAAAATGCTTCTATTATAATAATATGTTGCATGTATATAGCTCACACCTCTGTACAGAGGTTCAACTATGAATTTTGAAAAATTCACATTATTTTCAGAGTTACAACCCATTAAAATAATTATCGGCGTTTTTTTTCTTAAAATTTTTCCCTCTGTTGTCGTTAAACAAGGATAAACCCACTTCTAAGTTATATACAGTCTGAGCTATATACAGGCAAAATATTATTATAATAAAAGCCTTTTTCGCAAAAGGAGTTTTGAAAATGGGTCATTCTATGTTCATTTTTTGTCAAAATATTGTACTTTACTAATTTTTTATTGTAATAATCCTCTTAAAACAATTTTATATACATTTTCTAATCTAACTGACACTAAATATCATAAATATTATCCATTTATACGCTTTTGCAAAATCACGGTTCCGAACGTAGTCGGATACCTTAACCCAAAGTTCATTAGTATTATTTTGAATTCTGGATATATATAGTTCTTTAAATGTGCAGAAAGTTCCTTATAAAAGATGTTAGCAATATGTTGCTATGATACACCATCATTCAGATGGGTACTCAGCAAATATGGAACTTTTATGCAGTGATGTAATGAAAGTTATGGAACTATTCACTGGAATTTTCAAAAGTTGGAGAAATCTCGCATGTAGGGATTGCAATATCGGACGAAAAGTTCAATACCGGTATTCGGTATTTTTTAGATCTTAATACCGGGATTACCGGTTTTAATACCGGTACTGGAAGTTTTAGAAAAAAGAAAGAAAATACATGTGTTTCTTTGTTTTATATTTGTCAGTTTTATTAGAAAGTGTAAATATAACAAAAAACAAGTAATATAAAAAAATAGTTTTTAAGTCAATTCCTACTTAGATCAACAACGAAAAGTTTATTTTATCTACTTTTGATTAAATAGTTACAATTAATATAAATATGTATATACATAGGACAGAATCACAACATTAAGTGGTAATTAGTTTTTTTAATTATCATTAAAGTATCGTATTGTCCTTTTAATTTCAGTCCAACTGAATGCTGTAACACGTGAGAAAAAAACCTTTTCAAGTTTTGACACAAGTCGCCAACTTGGCTGTATTTGTAATTCTTTAAATAATTAGTTTTAATCAATTAATTTTTATTTATTATAATTAAATTATTGTATTGTCATCCAAAATAATCCTGTATATAAAATTTCAGCTTAATTCAGCGCTTTAAAATGTATTTTATTAACGATTGAAAATTCCACCAAGATAAATAAATAAATAAATATTTAAACAGAGTACGAGCTAATAGTGTGTGTGTGTGTGTAGGAATTGAATAATCTGTAATTTATAAATTATAATAGTATGTGGAGAATAAAAAAAGGGTAAATATCGCTATTCAGTCTGTAGTACTATTACAAATTTTAGAAATGCGATCTTATAAAACATAAAGCATCAATTGTGTACTGCCATTAAGCCTGGAACTTAATTTTGTGCAAAAATTACCAGCTGTCGAAAACGCTCTTCTACGCTAGTTGATGGTACTGTTAACAATGCGCGATAAACTTTTTCCTAGTATTTACCTCTAAATCTCTCATCTTTAAATAAATCGATTTCTCGTCAGATGGTTTTGGATATAGCTGGCTTCTGTATTGTATTTATTCTAATTTTAATTCTAATTTTTGTCCAAGAGACAATTTCTTTTCACTATCGACATTAGTGTCATCATCATCATACCGAATTCTTCGAAATGTAAATAGGTTTGTGGGTAAAAAAATTTTAAGAAAATTTACTATAAATTTGATCAAATTTGAATTGGTTAGTCTTTCTTTTTTTCATTTTCCATTTTAAAATCGTTATAATTATGTAAATATCGTAAGATATTTTCTATTTCGGTATGCCATTCTTCTGTGCGTTTTTTCAATGTAATATATAATTCTTCAGACAGTGATGTGTGCTGTTCTTTCAGTGACTGCAACAGGAAATTTATTGTTGCAATAGCTGCTAATAAATTAGAATCTCTCCGACTTAATGCCTCAACAGCTAGTTTTATCGGAAGTAGAGCTGATACAGTTCTAGATATTAAGTCGAATTCAGTATCAGAAAAATTAATTTGCAGTTTTAAGTCAATCATTGCTTTTTAGATTGGACTTTTCAGTTTCAAAATTCATTACCTCACTAGGAGTAAACTGTTCCAACGTGTTTTAGAATGTAATATCAACACATGGTGTGTGTGTGGTGTGTGTGTGTGTGTGTGTGTGTGTGTGTGTGTGTGTGTGTGTGTGTGTGTGTGTGTGTGTGTGTGTGTGTGTGTGTGTGTGTGTGTGTGTGTGTGTGTGTGTGTGTGTGTGTGTGTGTGTGTGTGTGTGTGTGTGTGTGTGTGTGTGTGTGTGTGTGTGTGTGTGTGTGTGTGTGTGTGTGTGTGTGTGTGTGTGTGTGTGTGTGTGTGTGTGTGTGTGTGTGTGTGTGTGTGTGGTGTGTGTGTGTGTGTGTGTGTGTGTGTGTGTGTGTGTGTGTGTGTGTGTGTGTGGTGTGTGTGTGTGTGTGTGTGTGTGTGTGTGTGTGTGTGTGTGTGTGTAAATACCAAAAAACCGATATTTAAATTTGTGAACACCGGTATTACAAATTGTACAAATGGCTCAAAATACCGGGATTCGGTATCCCTGTATACCGGTATTACAATCCCTACTCGCATGATATGAGCAGCAAACTGGATAGTGCTTTATTATTCATAAGCAGAGCCCAAGATGCTTTGGAGACTTTATTTTTACTAAACATGCCAAATAGTTGTGTCTGAGAGCTGTAGAAAGTATAAAGACCCTCTGGGATTTATTAAGCGAATTTTAGCGCTGTATCCTGTATTTCATGGATTGTTTTTCTACAATAAATTTCCATCGCTCCAGAAGAACTGACTTGCTCTTTGAAACTCATAGCATAAAATCTCGAACCCCGATCTACGTGGCAATATATATTTAAATTTTGCAGAAATAGGATTGTTTATATGTTTTGCAAAAGGTTAGCTTTTAATTTATTTTTTTTTTTAGTTTCAATAAATAACACAAGTGATATTTAATTTATTCAAAAGGAATTTTCTGACTCCTCATGAAAACAAGATAAGTCACTGTAAAATTTGGTGACGAGAATAATTCAGATAAGCATAAAATGTTTTCTATACTTTTATAAAAGGAGATTTTGGGTTCAAAATCGGTATAAAAGTTTTTTCTATGTCACTATAACTCGTAATAACCATGGAGATTTTAATAATACTAGTAAAACAAATGGAAATGAATCCTTTTCAAAGGGCAAAAGGAAATCAGGAAATTAATAATTCTAAAATAATCCAATAACGTAATTTTCTACTGGGTTGCATTTAAAAATTTTAATTTTTTTTCATCTTAGTTTTTATATTTATATTTTTACTTTTGTAGAAATTGAAATTAAATTTTTTGAATTGGTTTCAGAACATTACAAGTGCTGAGTAGAATTTTTTTTATCGTCAAATATTTGAGGTATTTATTTAACAGATATAAGGATAAATATTTTCTTAAACAACATCTGTATTTCATACATTTGAAAAAAAAAATTTCGAAACTTAAAATTGAGACTAATATTATGATGTGTTACAAAAAATGTGACCACCGTTACAAGGAAATAGTAATTTTAATTAACTATATTATAAATTTAATTCATTTTAAAATTAAAATCAGGTTACTATCAGGTTATTTCAGTTATTATCAGGGATAAAATTTTATTCAGCCATCATCAGAGTAAAGAAAGCTATTAAAGTTGTCATTGTTTTTATAGCTGCATGATGAAATTTTAGTCTATGCTCATCAAAACTGAAATACTTTTCAAACCAAAGCATAACACAAAAACTTTCCAAAAAACCTAGCAATTTTTAAAAAAATTAGCGAAATTATATTATCTGTGGCTCCCAGATAATTTAAAGCGGGGTTCAGTCCTAGGAGAGCCCACACCCTTGGCGCTAATTATTTTGGTTGGGGATAATTGCGCCATCTTGGTAACCCTACTTTGATACACTAGATAAGGTGAACCTAACTATTTCTGGAATTTTCGTATTTTGTGAGCGGGCATTTCGAATTTCATTTTGTTATTGGGCACCGGGCTGGAAGTATGGCTGCGTGTGTGAGTGAATATACCTTAGAATTTTTTACTTTGTTGAATGTGAAAGGTAAGAAAGAATTGATTGAATGGTGTATGAAGGAAGGATTGATTGCTTCGAGTTATGAATGTCCTAAATGTAATGAGCGAATGGGATTATACAAACGAAAGAGTGCAGTTTTGGATGGATTTGAATGGAGAATATATATGGCGGCGCTCACACGATCATTCGCTTAGCGATGAGACCTTAAGGACCTTTTTAAAATCTGTTATTACGCTGTACCCTCCACTTGGAAAAGATCACTAAGTGCTGTTTTTATATTATTTATCTCTAATGTTTAATTTCAGTATTATTTACATATATTTTCATTACGCATCTACCTTATCCCGCTATATTCACTTGTCGCCATTGTCGTTTTTGCTTGGCGCCATCTCGTTCTGGCTTGGCGCTTATTTCGGTTTGTCGCCAATGGTGTGGGCTCTCTCCTAGGATTTTACCAAATATCCTAGAACAACCTTCATCTGAACCCTTTCGTGGGCCACTTTTATTTCTCTCTCCTCTTTATGTTTTACTAACAATTAAGTAATAGCATTTAAGAAAATATATTTTATTTTGGAAAATTTTATGTTTACATTTAAATTTTAGGTGTGGGAAAAATACTCTCTAAGGAATAACTCCCCATCATAAAGAAAATTCAATTTAAAGGTGGTTATTTGCAATTAAAAGATGAAAAGCATGTTGCAATGCCCAAGGGGACATCACATTCTGCACACATGTAGCGGGTCCTCTTTCCTTGCCCTTTTCTGCGACATTTCCTACATCATCTATAGTTAGAAGCCATCTTTGGCATATAATTTCTCACACTGGATAAGCGCACATCATCCAGAACTACACACTTCTTTGCTTCGAAGCTAGCAGGACGTCCTTTCCTTTTTCTTAAGAAATATTCATCTATTAGCTGACGAGCTAATGCTATACGAAATGTTAGCTGGTTTAAACTTCTGTTTCTTTTGTTCACTTGCCACAGTATGAAACTATTTTGGATGACAAGGTCAATAGGAAAATAAAAGATACGATGCCACCATTTTGCAGATCTTCTTCTTATTTGGTATCTATCTTTTCTTCAGTCGAAGCGATCAATCCCTCCCATGACATCGTTATATACATCGACAGCTTTTGGACACGGTACTTCTTCTTTAGTACCATATTCTTTTACCCAATTTATAGATGCCATAATAGCTGGATTATGTGCAGTATCACAAAACTGAAACGGGAATTAGTCTTTCCATCGTTATAATAGCAAGGCCAATGTACAAGGGGTGATCAAATGAAAAGGTACGAAACGACACGGTGGGTACAAATGTAGACTTTATTTAAAAATATACACCATAGGCCTGAGCACAACGATCCCACTGATGAACAAGCCGCAGGATTCCTTGTTCCCAGAATTCCTGTGGCTGTGACGAGACCCAGTCCTTCACAGTGTCCTTGAGTACATCGTCCGAGTTGAAGCGCTTCCCTTTCAGTCATTTCTTCAGTGGTCGTTCACCTTGTCGATGAGATCGCTCGTGATGACAGTGTTTGCCTGGCCTGGTCTCTGGTCATCCCCCACACTCTCACGGCCTGCACGAAAACGGGCACTCCGTTTTCTGACAGACTTGTCAGAGACACATTTCTCCCCTTAAACGGTCACCATCCGCCGATGAATAGCTGCCGCTGTCAGAAATCGGATTAACACTTCGCTGCTTCTCAATCGTCGAATTTTGCAACGCGAACGCCATCCTGTCCTCATACGGACTGCCGCATCATTTGGACGCCGCTTTTTATAAGAGCCTTTGCTTTTTCCTGCGCATGCGGGCGCCCGCGCATGATCCGATCCCAGTCAGAGCTTCCAATGGCATCCCTAGATGTCTCGCTACATTCTCCCACGGCGGAATATGCAAATATTTAACTGTTTCATTTTTATGTCGTTTCGTACCTTTTCATTTGATCACCCCTTGTATTATAATGGGCTTTGCGCTTTTCACAGGTGTAAGATCATGTAGATGAGGACTAATCTTCCCAAGGCCCACGAAAAGGTTAAGGAAACTCCTCATTTTGGATATTACATATTCTTAAAAAAATCAAATGACAAACAATAAAGAATGATGACAAGTCGATATTAATATTAAAAAATAATGAAACTGAAAGTCACCTTTTTTAAAAAATTCTTTTATTATTTTTTTTTTCGTTTAAATTATTTATTTTAAGAAATTTCTTACATTGCGGAAGAAGACTCCATGAAACATTACTTCTTCCCCTTATTAATAGATTCAATTATCAAATTATTTATGTTAAAAAAATATTGAATCAAATTAATACATGAAAATAATTATGATTCATATTGTAAAAATTATGATTTTAAAAAGACACAAAATAATTCGTACTATATATATTCGATTGCAAAAAAATATAGTTTTTTTATCTCTCCTGTGAAAAAATCGACACCCAAAGCTTTTTGCTGGAGCTGACGCCATTTTTTAACTGGAGATACGTTATCTCAAGGAATGTCTCTGTTTCTGGAGGGCTTGAATGTTACATCTGAAACGAGCAAGAAAGAGAAATTTAAATTAAATTTATATTACACACAAAATTAATATAGAGTCAACAGTATTCTGCATTTATACAAGCCAAAAAATTATAGTATTAACAGGATGGAGGAATAAATCTACGAGGGGGATTGATAAGTAAGGTCTCCAATAATATAAAATAATCTTCTGACAAGGTAAAATAATGACATAGGTGTCAGAATGAAGGAAATTTATTTTACTCTTACATATTGTTAACTCATTTCTTAACATAGTCACCACTAACAGCTACACATTTGTTCAATCGTTCTATCCACTTCTTCATTCCGTCCATGAAGAAAGATTCTGGTTGGCTGCGTATCCATTTGCGTACGACTGCCTGAACATTGGCATCCTGGATTCATCATTATGAACCCGAAAACAAAAGGTAATCCATGGAATGTCGTCATCCTGGTTCTCCGAGTGTCAAGAAATTCACAACTTTAATTTCAGCAACAAAAGTCATGCTCACCATCTTTTGGATGCAAATGATGTGCTCTACACGGAATTTCTGACTAAAGACGGTGAATTCTTATAGGTGAACTTCTTGAGACATAGCCATCCTGCGATAGTTATGTCTAGTGGGATCCGCGTAAGCTAGAGGTGTGGGATTATCTAAAAGATGAGACATTTTGTGATTCTTAACACAACTTTTATTAAGAATAACTTAAAATTACTTAATTCTAAAAACAACTTTCTTTTAAGTGAGAATAAGCCACAAATTAAACTGAATATGCAATCAGATCCGCACATAGATCATTTATCTTAATTATATTTAACTATCTGCCTAATCTAACTTCCTATACAAAATATTACCTTTTATAGAGTCACCCTCCTTCCTTGGTTGAAGACACTCCTATTATGCTACTTGTCGGTAAGAATACTCAGGCCTTATTAATCCTTCTTATAATTAATATTATTAATGACGATGAGCGTTGAGTTGTAAGTCGTCTAACGCTTGTTCCGAACAGTTCCACACTAAGATATCTCTAGGCTTGCCGTCTTATCTCACCAAACCCTCTATCCTTTTAAAGTATATCCCATTTGCATATTCGTCCTGTTTCTCTTCTTGGTATTGGGTTGGAAAAGTTTTGCCATTAATCGTGGCCGTCAAAGAACTTAGGAGTTATGTTAGAAGAAGAACGCGAGAGACGTCACATACTGTGCAACATAACGATCACTCAAGCAACGCATCCACAGAATCAGAGCGGAAAGAAACGTCTTTCTTTTGCATCACGATAATGCAAGGTCTCATTGCAGTGCACAAACACATGATGTCATGGGAAAACCGAAATTCACAGTGGTTCTACAACTTCCTTGCAGTCTAGATTTGTCACCGTCGAACTTTCGTTTGTTCCCAAAATTGAAGGAGATGTTGAAAGATCAATGTTTTTCAACGGATGCCGAAGTTCAGTCAGCCCTACGCAAATGGATACTCAGCCAACCAGAATCTTTCTACATGGACGGAATGAAGAAATGCATAGAATGATTGAACAAATGTGTAGCTGTTAATAATAACTATGTTGAGAAAAGAGTTTACAAATAGTAAGAGTAATAAATTTCCTTCATTTTGACATCTTTGTTATTATGTTACCTTGTTGGAAACTTATTTTATATTATTGGTGACCTTACTTATCTATCACCTCTCGTATATTTGATTGAGGGCTTGACAAAGAGAAATTGACAGATAATACGATATCTGAATCTATATATATTGTTAAATATGTTCTTGATGAGGATTGGGCATTAAGTCTATCAGGATCGACCAGTGAACCACCAAGACATTTTGGAGTAACCTCTTTTATTAAGACCTAAGATGCGCATACTTAAAAAAACATATTAACGGATTACCGATGTCAGTTGGATAATCAAAAAAAAGTCTACAACGTAGATCTTTTTTGTAGCTCGTCGCACCTACGCCACTGGATGAACCACAACACCTTGAAAAAATTAGTAGTAGCCCGAACCCTGAAAAAGACTGCCACTAGGAGGAGAGGTATCATTTTATCCAACAGAATATAACAAATACGAATCTATCAAACTATTGCTAGTAAATTTCGAGAGACAAGGATCTCTTTGAATTAAATTCATAAATAAAAACTCTATACCAGATTGATAAAGAAAATGCTAGTAGATAAAGAAAACGCTAGTGAATCATGCATTTAAGTTTAAAAAAACAAAACAGCAAACACACAATTTTCTTGTTGTTGTTGTTGCTCATGCCACCTGTCTGACATAGTCAGATCGAGGCCCACGAAATTCATCGCGGCAATGGGCTAGATGTACGCCTGTCGCTGGCCTTAGCCTTGAGCACCATACAAGTGACAGTACGATTTAGCTCGGTACAATTTTCTTTTAATACTTTAACTGCCAAATCAAAGTATTTTGTTTTTCATGAAAAGCTGAAATCACGCATAAAATTTATATCACTATTATAACTCTTATATTAACGTTCATTTCATATTATTACTGCAAAAACGGTTCATTAAACCAACAGATAAGGTAGTCATGGGCAACGATCACTGCGTGTTAACGGAGTTAAACTGCGTATGAATGAGTGAATATTAACGTCGCACTGTTCAGCTACACGAGGGCTTTTGGCGACGGACCGCAGAGTTGAACTGCATATATCTATGTCTGATATAAATGCTAAATTCAGAATACAAAGTAATAATTTATTTCTCAGGGTATAAAAATAAAGCTTAAAAAAGTACAATCGCACAAAAGGGTAGATATTTCCTCAAAGGTGCGAAATTGCAATAATTATTTTAATATATATAAAACTGCAATATTTTTCACACATACTTATTGAGAAGTGGAAACTTCTTGACGCGAATTTTTACTGAAAAGTGAATGTTATTGAATCGTCATGCTCGGGTCGGTTACGCTGAATCGAGTTTATTCGACTCTACACGGCACCAAGCGCGCTGAGGTCGGTGACGCCCGCTTAGTTTTAAAATAAAAACTTTTTAGGTGCGGGGGTTTTTTTTTTTTCCTTTTAAATAAAAAATTTTATACACACTTTTTTTCGCGTGCAATTTTCTTTTCTTTTTTCTTTAATTAAATATTATAGTCATGCAGTCCACTTTCACTCAACTCCAGTGAGTGAACGAGAGAAGAGGACTGCGAGAGAAAACGATTTTTTAAAGCAAGATTATTTTTATGTACGAAATCCAAAGAGGAACTCTGAGTATTATTATGGGAGTATTTCAATTTATTATAAAAGATACTTTGAAAAAAAATGCTATAAAAGAAGTTGATAAAGATAAAAAAAGGGTCGTTTTTCAGACGCTCTCCACCGAAAACCAGAATTCTTAACGGATTATCTAGTAAAGGTGAGAGAAAGAGTGTGATCTTTCGTCGAACATTGTTTATGATGAATAATTTTTAAAAAAGTTTCAAAAGTTGAATTGCTAGCCATATTAGAATAAATCAATAAAACAGTAGATGAATCATTTAAAATCATTGAACTAAAAGAAAGGCTTTTGAAATCCTCAGAATTTGTAAGAGATAAGCAGTTTGTCTTTATTTCTCTGCGTCCACAGTTGCGCAACGTAAAAATGAGGACTAGTTACATAGGTAAAGCTTGCAACAACAAACGGAATGTGTAACTTCAAAGGATTATGATATTGAAAAAATTCTCTCATTAGATAAGATACACTTGAAGCAAAGATTCAGACTGCATGTCGGATCATAATATTATGAAGAATGCTGTATCTTTTTAACTAGAAGATCATGTACTATGTTCCTTACTAATAATAAAACTATAAATGTCAAACGTGATCATTTTCCGGTAGTTTCAGCAAGCGCTATAATAATTCATAAGTCACCAAAAGCATCATTCGACGAAGTTGCCTACGAGTAAGAGAAAATACATTCTCCGCAATTTGTATATGTTGCGTTATTAAGAGCAACAAGTCTTGAAGGACTTACCATTGTTACTGAAAATTCCGATCCAAAATGCTTCCATGGCCTATAAGAGAATCTACATCTCTAAGTGATACACAAAATGAACTTAAAAAGTTATCACTAAACAAACTTCAAACAGTCACAGGTGTCTTGACATACTTTATTTTCACATGAAAAAGGATATCAATATATTCATTAAATGGTCAAATTTTACGTGCACATGCTTTGGATCTCGGTTACAGTGTTATTCAACATGAACCTATATTACTTTGGTGAAATTGTCGAATCGGCCGCTTTTCCGCCAAAATTTGAAAAATCGCCAATTTGGCGCGTTTTTGAGTGTTGTGTTTGGGAGTTGCAACCCTACCACAGCACGCAACGCCGGAGCGCGAAATTCAAGATGGCTGAAGGGATATCATCAAAAACGTAATATTTTAAAGTTTTGAAACTGAAAATCGCTGCAAAAATTAGGCATTTAAAAATGGAAATAATTTCACTTACCTTTAAAAATGTTGCTTCTCCCGATATTTATGATGACGTGAGTTTCTTACTGAAATTATACCAGTGTGCGACTGCATATTTCAGAGAGCACCTTCCAAAACATTTTTATTTTTGCACCATTAACAAAACAGTTCCCATATCCATATTACTCAATTCAAACCAAGACAATTTTTTTACACTCCTAAGCACATCTTGAGTATCCTCTTTCACACTCGACTGAATTCTGCAGCACCATTCAAAAACAATCATTCACTTTCTTAACCGTTCTTTCTCTTAATTCCATACTTTTTCCACATTTCGGACACACATACGATGATCCATTCAAACCTTCTTTCATGCACCATTCTAACTCAGCTTTCTTTCCAAACACAGGCAACAGAGCAAAAAACCTTCCAGAATACTCATCATATTTTTGCATGCATTCATTCAAATGAATCCTAACAGCATCGCTGGACATCATGGAAATCTTTTGAAATTTATGTGGAGAAAGAAATAAAAAATATTACCTGTGTGTGTAGAAATAATTCCCAAAACGAAGCCGAAAGAAGACCTGACCCAACCGGAGCAAAAGAAATTAGCGTTTCCTCATTAACGGCCGTTATAAAAAAGCTGCGCATGTGCAGAAATTAACAATCGTTAATTTTTAAAGTAATAAAAGCTTTCTGCCCAAGCGCAAGAAAATATCATTGGTTAAAATTAAACTGTAAACGAATTACGTAAGCGCAACTTGCCGCGATATCGTTAAAACTGTTAAAATTAAAGAAATCTACTGCGCATGCGCCCAACTTCGCCAAAAACCGACTTCTCCTTCACTGGAAAACAAATTCAGAAGGGTTACCAGATTTGGCGCGTTTATCGATTTGGCAAGAAAACACTTGGCGTTAGAAGCGCCCGATTCGACAAATCAACCATTACTTTTAACAGAAACGTAGATGAATAATGAAGAAAACATCGACGTTCCAAATTTTCAATGTATTGCTAAATTCCAAAGGCATAATCACAGAGTAGGTAGAGTTGCTATATTTAAAAATAAGGGAGATACGACGACTTATGTTACTTCAGAAATGTGGATGTATAGACCCAAGTACTACAGAACCATTTGAGTTTAATCAGTCTTGTATCGGAGAAATTTGGACAGCGAGATGTAGAGCAGAAAATGGT
Source organism: Trichonephila inaurata madagascariensis (assembly GCA_019973955.1). NCBI lineage: Eukaryota > Metazoa > Arthropoda > Arachnida > Araneae > Nephilidae > Trichonephila > Trichonephila inaurata. Next base: position 90,721 of record BMAV01010188.1, read on the forward strand.
CAAGTAATTGTAATGGTTTCTACTTCTATATCACCAAATCGCAGTGTAAAGAAAATTATAGAATTCATTCACGAGAATTTAGTTGCATACAATGAAGCCACAGATCGGCTCTTTTGAATCGAAAGCGACACAAATAATCGACGATCGTACACAATCGATGCCTACACAGCCCGGTACAAATATAGAAGTGATTTTATCATCCACTTGCGTAGTTCTAACACAGTCCCAGCTGCAGATGTACTGGCACCGTCAATGATTCACTCGGTTGCATTCATTCTTTTACGTTCCCCGGGAATTCTTAATTCTGTCTAGATTAGTGGTACCATTGGATTGCTCCTGAGAAGCCCTTTCCAACCGTATACGATTTCGGTATTTGGACTTGGTTTTTTGACGCGTATATAATATTATATAATTTGAGTAATACTTTTTCTATTTTAACACCTTATTATATTCATTGTCACTATTTTACACTAATATTTTATATACAATCGATAGATTTTGATGAGAGTTGGCGATTGAAACTAAAACGAACGTCGTAGCTCTCCAAGTCAAAAGTTACACTAAATGAAAATCTCGATACGCAGAAAAAGGACCTCAAAATAGCGGCGCTCCCCTCTCCACCGAGTGGGATGAGTTACAATCCTTACTTAGCGTAATAATTTTTTTGATTCTTTAGCTATCCAGTGGTTTAATTGAATTTTGGATAGAGAAAGATAGAGATAAGTATTTGCAACACCAAACTGTATCCCCCGATTTCGTTATCATTCGTTTTTTTTTTAATTGCTTCTCACTATGGAAGTAATTTTAAAAACGTATTCACGTCAAAAGATCCAACTTTGATGATTACGAGGGAACAGCATTGCAACTAGTTAACGTGCCTGTGCCAAACTATTAAAAAATCAGCAAAGGAAATTTTTCGACGAGGGAAGAGACCCAGATTTTGAGAGAATGTCTCCAAGAGAGAGATTTCGAGCTGGAGTTTTCATACCAATTATTTACAATCTTGTAGAGCATTTAAACAAAAGAAGGGATTGCTACGAAGTTCTCAACACAAGATTCGAAGTATTCAGAAATCTTCATGAAAAGGAGTAAGAAGTTACAAAACAGGCAAAACACTTGGCTACAACAAAGACATCGATGAAGAACAATTTGTGCAAGAGTGTCAACGTTTCAAAATCTATATGAAGGTGGAAAAAATAACAACAACAAGAGGAATCTTTTCCTAAATCAGGAAAAACAAGTTGGAATGTACCTTCCCAAATTTAGAAGTCCCAATGAGGATTTACTTGACTCTTCCTTTGACAAATTGTACGGCACAGAAGCTTTTCTGCCCTTAAGAGAATTAAGACGAACTTGAGAACTGCTATGGAAAATGAAAAGCTTAAGAGTTTAATGTTGCTATGCACTCAAAATGATATAACAATGGAAATTGATTATAATAATATCATTAATGATTTTGCAATGATGAAAGCTCGAAGAAAATCTTTGTTGCGCTAGTACAATTACTGTCAAAATTTCTTGAAGAAAAAGATAGTAAGATAATTAAAAAGTTGAATGATAAACAAGTTAAAAAGTTGATAGTTAATAATTTCATGCAATAATGTATACTCTATACTGTAATCTCATGCGATATTATTAATTTTCTGTACTTATTTACAAAAGGATGGGGGGAGTCCATGAATGCCAAAACGTAAGAAATGAACATGAGTGACCAAACCATGTCACTTTCTTTCCTTACGGCTGCCGGTTGCCAGTTCGGGACACGGTGGGGTTTAAGGAGGTGGATGATGAAATGACTCTCCATTAAGAAGACAAAGAAAGGGGAAAGAGTAAGAGAGTGTCAAGGGAAAATCCCTGCCGAATCAAAATCGGCCAGGTAAGAACTGAATGAGGGATGCTCCGGAAGTAGTGGGCGGGGGCACAACAATTTGAGGTGCAAAGGGTGCCGGGGAGGTTAAAAACAGCCATGTGCCTCTATGATTCAAAATATGTATAATTCGGAACGATTGACCAGATCTTGGTTTTGTTGCATATCAACGATAATCAAGAGATCGCAAGAGTTGTATTGGGAAAGGTTATCCTTCAAGAAGGAAGAACACTCACTCTTCAAACTGAGAATCTCGTACTTGTCGGTGGAATCGTACAGATGAGAGGCGCTGTCCCATGAGAAGGTCCTGCACTGTGGCTGTGGGTGTCTTTGGACAGTGTTATCGTCCAAATCTTCGACATAAACACAATCGCTGTTTCCTTCTCTCGTGCTGTTGGTGAACATTGCCTTAAACACAGAACGAGCACTGAGGATGTATTTATGGCCGGGAATGTTCCAGTTTTTTTCTTCAGTTTGGTGTCGCACAGCAAATTCTCTTTATAAAAAGATTTCCTATTTTCTTGCAGAGTTCTTGTCAAACCTAGGGATTTCTTTGTTGATTTCAAATTATCTCTAATAAATTTTTTTCTTCAATCGAATGAGGACACCCATAACAAACATTTTCCATTTATTTTGACACAACTACAGCTTTAAAAGCGTACTTGCAATGCAGTGTCAAAACATCGTTCGAAAGATACAGACGATAGTTTTCCATCAACATTTTCTTTGAAAAAATCGCCGTAAATACTTAACTTTTAGCATTACTGGCAAATACACATTGTGGCAAAAAATTTTAAGCTGTGTCCGTAAAAATAAATGGAAACAAGAAATTAGTTCCTGTTTTGGTTTTTCATTCAGAATAAGACCCTCCGGCTTCAATTCACTTGTTACAGCGATTTATTAAGGAATCGAATGCCTGTTGTAAATCAATTTGTGGAAAAGCCTGCAACGCATGCGTCGAAGCTACTTGTAAGGTCGAAATATCCTCAAAATAACACCCTTTTAATTTCATTTTTCGCTTTGGAGGTCACAGGGTGCTAAATTAGGTGAATACGGTGGATGGTTCAACACACAGACATTATTTTTTGACAAAAATCGAAGAAACAACAAGGGAGGTGTGACTGGGTGCATTGTCGTGGAACAAACACCAACTGTTTTCAATCCGATATTCTGGACGAATGCGACGAATTCTGACCATCAAACGCTTTAAAACAGCTAAGTAATACTGACCCGTAATTGTTTGTCCACTTGGAACAAATTCTTTGCTGATAATACACTTAGCATCGAAGAATCTAATAAGCATTGTTTTGATTTGGGATGAAATTTTCCTTGTTTTTGTGGCTTGTGGTGAATTTTCTGACTTTCATTCCTCACTTTGTCATTTTGTTTAAGGGTCATATTCGAAACACAATGTTTCATCATCTGTAACAATGAACTTTAAGAAGTTTGGATCATTTTCAGTGGCTTAAATGATGTCTCTTACAATGTGTACTTCTTATTGCTTTTTGTTCAGGGGGGATAAAGTGTGTGGAACAAATTTAGCACACACTTTTATTTTGCCCAAATCTTCAGGCACGATGGTTCGAATTGTTTCTTTGTTGATGTTTTAAGAGTCTGCCTTCATTCTTAATGGCACGCAGCGATCGTTTGCCAAGAAATTTCGTATTTTCTCAATAATTTCAGGTGTTTTAGATGAAATTGGTCTTCTACTACGCTGATCACATCTTCTACCGTATCTCTTCCATCCAAAAACGTTTGTGCCACACAAAAACGTTTGATCTACTTAAACAACAGTCAGCGTAAACTTTTTCAGGAGTTGGTATGTTTCCGAAGAGCAATTTTACCAAGTTTAGCGTAAAATTTTATAACAGCTGTTTTCTCCGTTTTAAAAAATCAACCTGAAAAAATTTCTCTTCTAAAATAAACGTTCGTCTTCTCTCAGCTAATAACCAAATGCCAATAACTTGTTCGCAGTGTGTCAGCAGACCATGGACATTATAACACATGCTCATTTGCACTCATGGTGCCCATACAGCCTGCGCTCTGGGACGAGTCCTAAAGCTTATTTGTTGCACTATGTATAATTTTTATTCGAGGTATTCTATTACATTTTCTGAAGCATTTAGTAATTTCATTGGAAAAATTGAACATTTCATTTTCTTATCTTTAAGAAAAATTTGCAAATTAATCAGTGTTTCGTTTACTTGAAAGAGTTCCAAAGCCGTAAGTGGTTTATCATTCAAAATATATTTGATATAAAAGATACTTTTTTTAAAGGTGTTGAATTTTTGAACTGATTAAACAAATAACCTCCGTTCTACTCCTATTCGAGTCCGAGCGCAGCATTATCTCTCATCTGTAATTTGGCCAAATTTCTTCCACATCCTGCAGCGAGCAGTTAGAATACCTTCAGGAAGAAATTGTTGTCTTTGGAATCTAAATAATTCTTTTTTCAGGATTTCCGGAAAACCACTACTTTTATTGCTCAAAAAGGAATACTCAAATATACCTCTGGACATAACTAAGAACCTGTCGGTAACGGTAACGGTTATACATTTACGTGGAACCTTAGAGAAAGCTCTATTATCCAGTCATCATAATAAGTTGAAAAAAGAATAATTTATTGAAGTTACATAAAAATAGACAGCAGTCCATTTTGAGTGCAGCGCAGCAACGCTGGTGGAGGGGTGAGTGGGAAACCACTCTCCCATACAGAACCTGTCTGCAACAAGGAAAGAGAGTTCAAAAAATATTGTCAAATCAGTGGGTCCTTTACTGTTCTACTCTCTTCTGAGAAAAAAGGAAGTGGATTATTTATTTTATCCACAACCTCTTTAGGATATAACATCAATTTCCACTTGGTCCCCTCAACTGTGTCCACAATAATCGTAGAACTCAAAATCTTTTCACTCTTTTTCTGCCAACAAAAACTGAAATTTTCGATGACCTATGTAAAACTAAAACATTTTTTTCATTAATATTCTGGCTATCCATGATTCTACCTTCTCTCTCATGCTAATTTGCGGAAGAAAACAAGGAAAAAAACTTTCAGAGAAAAGCACCTGCTGTAGCAGAAATTTCCCCCGCCAACAAGGCGTTATTTTATCATTCGATATCAGAAAGAATATTCAATTTATTCAGAAGGTGTAGACTGATGATCGATTGTACTAGTTTCGATTCTCTCTCCGACCTTTTACTGATGAGTACGTGTCCTTCTATTATCAGTGAAAAGCCGATAAGGGAGGAAGTCAATAACAAAATGTTGCAAAAACGAAACCATGAGAGGCCGAGATTAATTTCTCTAGGTGAAAGAGGAAGGAATGCAAGCGCATATATATATATATATAACGCTAGAATATATATAAAAAAATTTATGAAATTTCATTCGACATTAAGTTTTTTTTTCTTTGCTACAAATAATAATGCATTAATAATGGGGTTTTTTTTTATAATAACAATATTGCTATGAGAGTAGAATGAAAAAAAAACAACGATTATTTTCTTTAAATACATTATTAGGTTATTTAATATAATATATAAACTCTCTCTATATATATATATTTATTTATTTATCTTGTTCAAATTTTCAAACGTTCATAAAATACTTTCTATTCATCCAATCAAGTTCAAATAATTTTTTTTAAACTTGTAGGGGACGACACTTGATGTTAATACAGTTTTTTCAAATATTAATGAATTAATTAAAAATTAAATTAATTACCGGTTTTTGATGCCAATTTAGATTTGTCTCTATTGCTGTAACAATGTAACTGTTAAAACGAAGACAAAGGTTAGCTTCGAAACCTGTTTTTTCAGCCAAACTGAAAACCTGTTTTTCAGCAAACGGGTGTGCATTGTTATAACATTGCAGACAAGTCATGCTCTTTTTTCAATTCTTACTATTAGTTCATTCTCTCCCTATATATATTTCTTTATATATATATATATCTTATTCAATTTTTCAATCGTTACTAAGATACTTTCTATTCAAGCATTCAAAGTAGAAATTGACTTAAAAAATTTTTTATATTACTTGTTTTTAAATATCTTTAGTGCTTGTATACATATACAATGAAAGCATATCAGTGAAACATTACATTTTACTGCTTTGATAGACGAAACCACTCCTTTATATTTATGTAGCTCGGTAGCTGTGAGATAGCTTACAAACCACGTAAGCCCAAGGTTGCGGGTCGATAGGTTTTCTGGATGCGAAAACGCATGTGTTATATGATTATGTGGCATGTAAAAGATCCCTTGAGTATCAATTTGGCTCTCGTACTCTTGGCAAAATTAAATCACGGCAATATTTAGCACACAAAGAGAGTCAACGTCGCGGATTGCAGAAGCCGCTACTAGATGGTGCCACCAATGAAATGGTTCTTATTCTTGGGGACTTGTGTGTCTGCAAATGGCTTAGATGCCAAAATGCAGCTCATTTGAAACAAAAAAAAATATTTCTGTGCTATCAATCAGAGAATCTGTTCAGGTTCAAGGTGCATGTTCAGTAAAATTAATCTTTTCTCTTTATCCTTAAAATTTCAAGGAGCTCCACGAATCTCAACAAAAAAAATGGAAAGAAAATTATAAATATCTATGCAAAATAGATTCACGTTCTGTATAAACTTTGTTTTCCCATTAAAATTTAAAGCTCATCCCTGTCATTAAGGACCTGAAAATTTTATTTTTACATAACAGCATTATTTTGAAATACTTTTTAAAATTTTATTATAATATAATAAAATACAGTTTAAACAAACTAAAAAACACCCTTTTATGGTTAATCGAACTAAACTGTAACTTAATCTTTTAGTGGCCAAATCTGGAATTAGTCGTCAAATCTGGAAATGGGATCCGAAATTAGTCGCAAGATGCGGGATGGGATCTGAAAATGGGAAATCGTTAACCCTGATGATCCTGATCGGGAAAAAGGAAAAAAAATTTTTAAAAATTATTGTTTTGTCACCCCACAAGTGAGCAAAATTTCGAATTAATTTTGGCCCTTTTTAAAGGGGAAAAAATTGAACTCAAAGACCCGCCATCAGTGAAGCTTAAAAAAAGGGGTGTTTAATAAACAGTATTAAAACGTCCAAAAGTTTTACCTATATTTAAAAAGTATAAAATAGATTATAAATATTTTATTGTTCTTTCCCCCCGGGGTTCCAAAAAATTCTTTACCTTAAAACTAAGTGTTTTCCCAAATTAAATACCCTTTCCAATGAAAATGCCCCTTTTTTGCATTTGTTAAAAAACACAATAAAGAAGAGGGAACAATTTCAGGACCTATCAACAAATTGTTTTAAAATTCAAATTAAAGCAAGAATAACCCTAAATATTATGTTGCAAAGTTCTTGCAGAATAAAAAATTTTTCCCAAAACATTTTAATGCCATTCAGAACAATGTGTAAGGAAAAAATTTCAAATTTTTCAACAAAAAAAGTAAAAAATAAAAATTGTTCGGGAAAATTTTAAGCGGTTGCTATTAATCTCAAAAAAACCAGAATTTTACCCAAATTTAAAAAACAAGCAGATATCCCTTTTAAAAAATAATGCATGGGTTTTTAAAAATTGGATCAAGATTAAGGATCCGACTACCCGGGAAACCCTGATTTTAAAAAACGCATAAATTTATAAAATTTTAAAAAATTTTACTTAGATTAGAAAAACATGTATAAAAATTTTTTTAAAGGGGGGTTTTTACAAAAATTTTTTTTAAATAAATATTTTGGCAAAAAAAGAAATTGAAAAATTTTTTTTTCCCAAAAGTTCTCCTTTTTTTTATTATAATAAAATTTTGCCTGTATATTTGCCCCCAGACCCCCCTGTACAGAGGCCCAACCAGAATTTTTTAAGTATAACTTTAAAGTGGTTTTTCCATGTTTTACGAAACCAGAAGGGGGAAATTTTAAGAAAATACCCCATAATTATTTCAAAAAGTTTGTAACTCTTTAAAATTTTAAATTTTTTAAAAATCAAATTGAGCCTCTGTAGAGAGGTCTGAGCTATATACAGGCAAAATATTAATACAATGGGGGCCTTTTTACAAAAAGGGGAAAAATTTTTGGGAAAAAAGGGTTTTTCCCCAAGTTTAATTTTTTTCCAAAAAAATTGTATTTTTTAAAAAATTTTTTTGCCCAAAAGTCCTTGCCCAAATTTTTTACATGTATTTCTAATCTAAGTGAAAAATATCCCCTTTTTAAAATTTTCCATTTATGGGTTTTTAAAAAACACGGTTCCAACGTTTTCGGGAAACCCTTTAAAATTATTGAGTAAATAGTATTAAAAGTAGATTGAAGCTTTTAAGAGGACTTTGGGGACCCTTTTTAGCAACTTTTTTTTTTTAATGTATTTAAAAAATTTTATTTTAAATTTTTATAATATTTCATTCAATAAAATGATACATGAAATTTTTTCTCCACACATTATTAAAATTTTAAAAAAAAAAATTTTTTAAGAAAAATTTGAAAAAATCTTAAAAAACCTACCCTTCTGTAAATATTAATTTTTTTATCCCAAATTTTTTGAAACATGGATGTTTTAAATTTTAGGGATCATTTTTCAATAATTTAATTCACTTTTTAGAAAAAAAAAAAAATTTGATAAAATGCTAAAAATAAAAGAAAAAA
>BMAV01010189.1:0-74875 GCA_019973955.1 Trichonephila inaurata madagascariensis
AAACGGGCCCCTCCCTTTGGTCTTGGCCTTGGCCCTAATTTTAGTACAAATTTTTTTGGGAAATTCCTGAAAAGACGATAGATGGGGCCCACCCCCACAATTTGGACGGCCTAAGGGGGGGGAAATATTTCTTTCCCCTCTTCGTGTGATTCAGCCCACAAGACTTTCGGACCCACTGATTTAACAAGCACCCTCGGTGTGTTCTGGAAAGGGAATTTGGGGGCATGGGGCATCAAACCCCGGGCCTTCTGGTCTGGAGACCGATGTTCAACCCCTAAGTTCCCCCGGCCCTAACCCCGGGCAATAAATGATTAGCATTAAAAAATTTCTACTGATTTTAATTTTAAAAAAAGGATCAATCCTTATGGATGCTGCTTTTCTTTAATTCCTAAATATGCTCTTTTTTACCTATATATTTTTTTTCTTTTAATTTTCTTAATTTATCTTCATTTATAGTCAATGATTGGTCGAGCTTCTCACCTAAACTTAAATGCAAAAATAGCTCACCCCTCTGATCAGCCATTCACAGAACCCCCCTCAATACCAAATGATTTTAACTTTTTACACATAAATATTTTCTCTCTTTAACCTAGACTCTTTTGTTGCAATTTGTTTGGCTGGTCATCGATCTCCCCACTTCCTGCAGGAAAAAAAAAAAAAAAAAAAGAAATTATTCGTTTATTATATTTTCCTCTTCTAAGTCTAGATTTCTTCATTAATTTTTATCTTTATTTTACTATATTTGTAAATTTATTCATATCAAAGTAATTTTCTCTTTTTGAAAATTTACATTAGCTATTTTTTTTTAAATTTTAAATATTACTTATTAAAAATGGGAATTTGAAAGTGTTTTAATGTTATCCAAAATGTCCTGAAAGATGAAGGCTTAGGAGAACTATATGTAAGTGCTTCCACTCCACCAAACTATTACACACTTGTATTGAGTCGTTGATCTAGCTTAGAATGCCAACTTGGTTGATCAGAAGAAAAACCGGGTTAGAGCGAAAGCACATTGCTGCATGTTTTCCTTCAAAATGAATTCAGAATGTTTCAGAATTCATACAAACCTTCATTAATTACTAGAGAATACTGTAAAATCCCCAAAATATGATGAAGATTGAGACATTAAAAATATACGCAATCAGATTAGCTTCATGAATTATATTTAAATATATATCAAAAACCCGGGGATAAAGGGACTTTTCCAAAAATAAGCTCGAAATTTACGGTGCGCGATACTCCGGGTAAAAAAATAAACGAAAAAAAAAGATAGCATAGAAAAAAAATAAACTTCACATTATCAAAACACTGTTTTTTTTAATGACATTTCTTATGAATTTTAAAAGTTGAATTTTTAAGTATACCATATTTTCAATAGTGAATAAATGACTTCAAAGCATGTGTACATTTCAAGTTTCTTCGTAAAAAAGAGGGGTGCGCGTTAACGCCGGATTTTACGGTATGCAAATACCCATAATAATTTTAAATAAAAACAACTATTTATCCAAGAATCTGAATCAAAGACATGATAAGCTCCTACATAATAAAAATAGAGTTCTTAAAGTTGTAGTTGATTATTTCAAACTCAATTCAACTCTAGTTTAAGTAAAAAAGGGACTGTAAATTCTTTCCTACTGTTTTTCTTTTTTTACGGATTGATTAGTTTATCAAAACAAATGTTTTTATTTAAAGTAATCGTTACTTTAATGAAAGCTTGGTTGATCACAGTCGAAAGTAGTAACAAATAATCCTCTTCCCCCAGCAAGCGAGAGTGATTTACTAGACCCCCTTCGTTTTATGTGGTTCGAGACATTTAGGGCACATCGTCGCGTGATAGGATGTGTGTAAAAAGCGAACGCTGAGACTATAAATTCAAACCCTGGAAGCAGATGTCTCACGCCTATGGCACAATGTTCTCAAGACGCCTTCTTTACATTCTGAATGAAAGGAAAGAAAAGTGCAATTTGGCAGAGCAATCTATATTTCATTCTTTGCTCAGTTCCAACCCTAGAGCCGAAGAATGCGAGCTTTACCTGTAAATTATTGAAGAAGTCTTTTCTGATCCCGACGGGAACCATAAAGCCATAGCTTTATTCTCTTCTAAGAACGTATTCGGGAGGGACAAAAACACATCCCAGCTGGTCACATTTCCAAGGAGTAGATAAAGAATTGAGAAACTCTCAGTCGAAAAAGAAATGTTTCAATCTTTACTTTAGTTGACCGTATCAAAATCTGGCGGTTATTAAGATGATGTTTGCAAAAGCTTGACATGGTAAATAATACTTGCGTGATTAGATATTTGTTGTAGGATTCGGAATGAATTCGGTAAATTCTTATTAAGCAAAGTTGCGTGAGGAAGTTTTTATTTTTAACACAGAACTATATCTTCATCTTTAATTGATGTCACAAATTTTTTGGTATCGACTAGGTTTGAAACAAATTTTTTTAAAATTTATTTTCTGAATAATTTTTTTGTTTTTTAAAAAAATTAAAAAAATAGGCTTAAAAGTCAAAAATATTAAATAACTTAAAAGTATCACCCAAAAAAAAAAAAAAATTTTTTTTTGAAAAAAAAAAATTATTTTTGGGGGAAAAATTTTTCAAAAAAAAATTTTTTTAAAAATTAAAAAAAAAAAAGGTTGAAAAAATTAAAAAAAAATAAATTTCACATTATGCAATTTAACGTCATTGATATACTTCTTATTTTCCCCCTGAAGTATTCCCAAAACCCAGGATAAAAAAAAAAAAGAAATAAATATTTTTTAGCATTTAAAAATTTTATGGGCATGATTTTTTGTCAAAAATTTCTGCATGTTCTAAGCTAAAAGGGGTGGAAAAAGTGTTTTAAAAGTAACTGTCTTAAAACCTGGGTTTGTTACACTTGAAAAAGGGGCCCCTAGATACATGGTTTTAAATTTTTTGCATTTATTTTAAATTTTTTAAAAAGATACCCTTTTTTGGCACAAATTATCTGAAAAGTTTTTCTTCCCAAAAAAAATTAAAAAAAAAAATTTTTTTTAGTTTAATAAAGAAAAAGGGTATAAAAAATTTTAAAAAAATTTCTAATTTTTTTGTATTTAGTCCTTCTTCAAAAATTTTTTTCTTTTTTTTTTTCCCAATGACCCCAAAAAAACCAAACATCAAAAAAAAACAAACCTTTTTTAAAAGCCCCTTTTTTTAAACCTAAAACGGGATAAACCTTAATTTAACTAAACCAAATAGGTTAACCCATTTTTTCAAAAAAAAATAATTAATGTTTAAATTTTTTTATATTTTAAAATTTAAAAAAATATATTTTTAATTAAAATTTTTGTTTTAAAAGGAATCTTTTTTTAAAAAATTTATATTTGAAAAATAAATTTTTTAAACCCTTTTTTTTTTGTACTTTTTTCCGGTTTTAATTTGGAAGGTTAAAATCCCCAAATTTTTCAAAATTTATTTAAAAAAATTTTATATCTTTTTTATGAATTTTTTAAAATTTTTTTTTAATTGCGAAATTTTTATTTTTGGTTAAAATTTCCCACTTAATTTATTTTTAAATTTACGGTTTTTTTTTTAAGTTTTTTTTTTAAAGTACTGCCAAATTAAACCCGAACTTTTTTAAAATTTTTTTTAAATAAAATCGTCCCTTTTTATTTCCTTTTGTTTACTATTTTGTTTATGTCCAAAAAAAACACAGTAGGCTTGCTTAAATTTTAAATGAAAACGCAATTTTGTTTTTTTTTTTTCAAAAAATTCCATTGTATTTTCTCAGAAACTAATTTTGATTTAAAATTAAGTGATATGGTTGTAACTTGAGCTTAATCGTAATAATTTGGCTTCCAAACTGAAGGTAATTTAAATGTCCTATTAGATACCGAAATTATTTCAGGGGTGTATGGTGTTTGTTGCAATTTTTCTCATCATAAGTTATTATTGTCAATCGGGTTGAATTTATAGTCCACCTGCTTCTAAACTGTTACTGTGTCTTTTAAAATGTTTTATATTATAAAACAATTAAAAAAAAACTGTTTCAATGTCATTCTTGTAAATCTTCAGCAATAAAAACTGGAAATTTGGTTTTTCTGCTATTGCTAATATTTAAAAAATCAACAATAAATACGGTGTGCTAACTATTATAATTTGGTATTAGTTAAAAACGAATTAGAGTCGATTTTAAGAGTAAAATATTCATTAAGATTTATTATTAAATTAGATAATATATATTTGATATGAATCTAAAATAAAATATGTATGCATTTGTAATTAAATAATTAAATACATCATACTTTTCTAAACGGAAATATGTGATAAAAAATTAATCTGTAGCAGTACTGGGAAATATATTTTCAATATTTATTTTACCGCAATTAATTTCTCTTTGAATAACAGCTTTATATTTTACATCAAATTTTCAGGCATCAATCCTGTTCTTTGAAAACCTTCATATTTTAATTTTAAAAAAATATGTATTTTAGTTCAATAATTAGTGACATGAAGAATATAGGATATATTTTAAGAATAGTGATATTTCTGATCATTGATTAAGAAATTGATTTCACAAAATAATAGAGGCGATGTGTTATGATTTCATGTAAAATTTCATTTCATTAACTTTTACATATTGTTTATTACTACAACATGGTATTTTCTATATATTTTATACATTAAAATTATTGATTTTTATTCCCAATATCTGTACCGTGCACATGCTGTAGACGTTTGAATAGTGGGTGCCTCCTCAGGTACCATCCTCGTCTCTTGACTGTGCTCCATGGCTAACTACTTGTTTGTATTCAATGATAGGTTAATCGAAAATCAAATCAGAACAACCAGTAAAAATTGAAATATTCGATTATTTCACGCTTTTTTCTAATGATAAATTTTTTGTGAAACATGGTGTGAACAGTGGCGCTTACAAAGGGTAAGAAGGCTCCAAGGGTCCGGAACCCCCTAGCCCTTGATTTTTTTTCGATTGATTCTTACTCTATGTGTATAGTGCGTAAACTATAGTTTAGTATTTGTTATAATAATTTATTTTATTAATTAATGCTAATTATTCATTTAATAATTTATTTTTTACTGCATTTTGTTTCGTCAATTGACAAAATCAAGAGAGTATGTTTGGCATTTTATTAGAGTATGGTACGAGAATGGTGGACTTACGACTTTGGACCCCCCATCCCTCTTGAAAAGTTCTTGTGTACGCCACTGGGTGTGAAATATATGTTAAGAGTATATATATTTAGTTCACACACGCACACTTGCACACACATTTCACCTCTATTTGAAATTGTTAACTATTTGATAAATATATTCAAATAAACTTAAGCCTTTTGTGTGGTATTATATATATATATATATATATATATATATATATATATATATATATATATATATATATATATATATATATACTTATTCTCTACAAACAAGAGATAACGTCCATAAATCACATTTTAAAAACACATAGTCAGTAATAAAATCCACAATGAAGGACACATGAACAAACGAGATTAAAAATTATAAAATGGATGCTGCAGTATTATAAACATTGCTGACATAGGACAGCTAATACATAAAATAATTTATATACATTGAACATGTTTTTTGGCCAGCCAACCTTCCCTCCCTTTATGCAAATAATACTGAGCTAATGGATAGGAATATCTAATTCCATTACAAGATAGAGGTAACTTACCTAAAAATTGCACTTAAAAATGCAGAGCCCACGCTAAATCTGAGCGCAATAAATAAGTTATTGCCAGATTCTGAACCCTAATGCAGATTTAAATCATGTGAATGGCTGATATGTAGCACTTAACAAAAGTATAAAAAGAATAGAAATAAAAATTAATAAGAGTTACACAAATTATATCACAACTTTAATAACACTTGGGTAAATATGAATAAAATAATAATAAGTAATTTTATCTAATAGAATATGGAGAAACTATAACTATGGAATATTTAAGTTTATTATAGTAATCTATTATCAATCTCAAAATTTTTAATCCGTACTATTTTGAATAGCTATATTCATATAACTATTAATAAAATTAATTGGGTATTTCTGATTTAAGCAATATTTCGTAAAATGTTTATAGTTATTTATTATTTCTGATTTTTTTGACATCAGAACTTTATTACGTTGAATATAATTGATAACAATATTTCTGAATATATATATATATATATATATAATTCCAACTTTTAAATATATGAAACCTGATACGTGCTCAATCTATCTATACTCAAAGAAACAGTGCAGTACGAATACATAAGTTTAGAGAGTAGAAAGTGAAGTGTCGTCCTCGCGACTTGATTGAGTTTAGAGTGACAATATCAATCGTGTCGCGTCAAAGTGAAAGGTAATAAGCAACAAACTACCAATCAATTAGTTCCTACATGACTCATGAATTTTAGTATAATTTTCTACAAACACATATTCTGATTAATAAATAAATAACAATAGACGCGTATAAAGTAACAACCATCGATAACGAATGGATTTTACCAATTGATTTGACGATAAACATTTCTTAGAAACGTCAAATTCAGCGCATGTTAAATTAATGACGGAAAGTACAATATTTCTTAAGAAAGGAGATGAATATTCATTGAGTATCTCAAACATGTAGTATGAGAAAATTTATCAAGATAAATATGTCTTAAAAAGAAATAAAGAAAGAAAATGGTGTATTCAAGGAACAGTTATATAAGGATACAGTGTAACTTTGTAGCTTTAAAATTCGTGCAAGTAACGATTAATATCACACAAGTCTCTCTCACGAATAAAAAAAGATAAGTGAGCTGTCATTGAAAATGATATATTCTTTAAATGTGATTTGTTACGTAGCAGCAAACTAAATACGGTGTTCAATTTCAGATTGTATGTACAGTTAACTTCGTGCTTCAAATGTATTATGTGTCGTAAGTTCTGCAGAAATAATTATCGTATGCGTTTAAAATATGTAAAGAATTGTAATTTATATTAGTTTAAGAAATCTGATTATATTTATTAGAGTAGAAAAGTGTAGCAAGGAGAGAGATTTCTTATCTACACTTCCCTATCCTTATTTAAAAAGTCATCTCGTGAAAAGTAAAAATCACTGCTTCTTTTTAAATATTGATATGAGATTCTTATTAACCCGCGATCAATCGCGCGGGGTGTTCTGTACACCCCAGCAACAAGAAAATCCTCCCAGAATTCTAAAAAGAATGCGCAGAACCGCAATTTTTTCTGTAGCTGCACATTTTAGGTCATTGAACCTTCACACCTGATACAATCCCTCTTTCTCGAACGATTGGAATGTAATGGCCTTCAAAATTTTATCTGGAGGGCTGAGAACTCCCGCGAGAAGTTAAACATTTGTATACAGTCTGCTCTGAATGTTTGGAAAATGATTAAAATATTATTTTTCTATACATTCTACTATCAGTATCTCATTAACTATAAAATATATTTATTACTGGTATGCACGTTTTACTGGTTTATGAAAAAATATAAAATTATGTATTTTAAAATGAAAATTTTGGATGTTTAGTTTAAATGAATGTTAGTCTCATTGGTATGCAATAAATTTAATAATTGTATTTGTATAATATGAAAAACATCTTGAACTTTATAAATATGTATCATAATGACTTAATTTTATTTTCATAATTAAATACACGTGTTAAAAGTTTGGGGTGTTGTCTACACCCCGCGAGTAAGGACGGTAGCAAAAACAGGCGCGAGTGACCGCGGGTTAATATACATATTTAAAATTCATAAAATAATGTTCTCAAAATGATTATTAAATCAATATAATTACTTATTTATTTAGGGCACGTTTTATCAAGTTATTTAGGATGAATTACGTGATATTCATTACCTAATTTCAAGTATGTTATGTTTTTATCGTGTAAATCAGAATGATTCGACAAATATCATGCATTAAATTCCATGAAGTCATGCATTGGCGTACTACTTATCAAGAGCTTTAGAATCAAATTAATTTAACTCTCAGAGAAAAAAAAATGTCCCTTCATTACATTTGGTTTACTTGTAAAAATATATAATAATCGTAACGTCAAGGATATCACTGAATAAGGAAAAAATAAAGAATAATTATATCATTATTAGTTTTATTCTAATAATTAAATTTTAACGCATAAAATTAAAAAAACCCTACATAATTTTCGGTCAAAAATAAAATATGTAATTTAGTTTACATGAATTTATGCAGTATAAAAATTAATTTAATAATTTAAAGTGTAAGTTTATTTTTTCTCTACGAAAATAAGAATACATTTCTATAAATATTAACTTAAATAATGTTTCTGTAAGAGAATCTAATGAATTTAATTAGTTAATGTTTATTGCAACTAATGTCTAAATGTCCTTATTCATAATTTAATTTGAAATTAATTTTAAACATTTTGTTGATTTATTTAAATTTCGAATTTGTAAAAAACTTTAAAATTATTTGTTTCCCATTTTATGCAGGAATAAAACATTAAATGTCAGTATTTTTTGAAATATTGCCAAACGATTTTTCAATCTGTGTTTGTAAATTTCACATATGAGACAAATTCGCTTAGATTTCTTATTTACACATGCATTTAAAATTTGCTGAGTTTTGTTTTATTTTATTCAAAAGATATTTATTTAGATTTCATAATTAAATTAAGAATGAGAATTGCAAATAATTTAATGATTTTTTTTTGCCGTAGAAAAAATTAAGCCAAAAGTAACGATTTTTATTTCTTTTAAGCAAATCATGTTGAAATTATAACTTTTCTTATCAAAAAATTGTCTTCCTAAAAAAAGTTAAAAATTGAAGTCTTAAATTGGAATTTAAAATAAATATCGGTATTGGGCTAATGAAAAAATCTATGAAAGTAAAAAATAAATTATGAAGATAATTTAAATTTTTATTATTGATAAGTATTAGAATTGACTTTTGGCTTAAAAGGAATTTTATAGTTATTTTATACAACTTATTGGATATAATGGTAATGATTTTACATCTGAATACGTGTATTTTCTAAAGAACTCTTTGACACATTAATAAGGAAATTTTTGTGAATATCCAGTAAATAAATATTCCACTGTAATGGAAAGCCAATATCATTCAACTTAATGCAAAATTTATTCAAGATATAGCAGCTTTAATTGAAAATAAATTACCAAATATTACTAATCTCCCCTTTCACCTATGTTCTGTAAAATTAATAACTAAACATGTGTTGTTGAAAGAGTCTGAAATATGTAATTTAAAATTATTAATAGAGGTGTTGGAATATAATCAATGTGTAAAATATATAATATATTTATCATTTATTCATTGGAATTTTTCAATTTACGCACTACTTTTAAAAATATTTACAAGAAAGAAAACAAAATGAATTCTGTTATAAAGCTAGACAGGCATTATTAAAATTAGGAAAAAAAATGTTCAAAAGAATCCAATATGTGTGCTTTTAATTCATTTTTAAAATCGAAGTAATACTTTATTTATTTTAATTAATTGAAATTTAATTGAAAACACTTCACAATTTCGTAGATACACCACTTTGCATTCGATAGTTTTAATTCATTCTAATAACTATTGCAGAAAATATTTGTGATAGAAAAGTAATTATCACTTTTCATCGCCGTTTAGATATGTTTTTATCAGTTAAATGTATTCCCCTTATTTTTTCTTCAATACTTTGGAAAAAAAACACAACTTAGAATTCCAATCTACCTGTAAATTTCCCCTTTTATTGTGATTTAATACTGATCTGTAAATAGAAATTAATTAGTAATATACTTCTTTAAATAATTTTAATTATTTTCCCTTCAGACATATTTCTTATAGCGTAAATAAAAATATAGTCATACAAATAAGATATCTTACTACTAATATAGGGATCATTAAAAATAAGTATGATCCAAAATATTTCCTAACTCGTAGAGTTTTCCCTTCACATTTTTATGCTTCACTCTTTCGTTGCACTTTTTTATTGCAGCTCACTAAATAAAGTTAAATGTTAGTATTTTTATTTATGTAATGTTAGCAAATTTTAGATTTTTTTTTTCATTCTTGTGTTTCATGAGTAGTTAGGTGTTGAATGCTTGCAAATCCTTTTTAAAAGTTCAAAAAAATATCTCTCATTTCTTAATGAAAAAGAACGTATTTTTTTAAAAAATTCGTAAAAAATAAATTGGAAAAGAGAGCAATTAATTATTTACAGAAAACTTGAGTATCTTAAGACAAGAGAATGAGTGCGTCCTATGCCTATTTTTACGTGCAAGTTCCTTCTAAACTTTAAACAAAATTTATATTGTCTACTACACAAAGAAATAAGAGGGTCATTAAGCGTAAAACAATTATTTTCCTTTAAAATAAATTAGCTGACGTTGTCAAATTATTGCAAACACTTCAAAACTGCATAGGAATGCAATAAACTCTGTTTTGCACGAGGAGAAAATAATGAAACTTTAAGGGGAAAAAAACACAACTCAAAAGTATGTATATTAAAACATTATTTTTTTTCGTTCTCTTAATAAATGTCTGCATATTTTCGACAAGGTTTCCTTTTTTACGTCGTTTAAGTCCAGTCCTCCAATGCTATTAGTAAGTAAACACGAAAAATTAATTACGCAGGGATTCTTAATCGAATATTTTGTTAATTGCATCTGCGATAATGAGAAAATGTGACGCTTCCAATGCCTGTCCAATTTTCTTCAAGAGAATCTCTCTTCCATTTTAAAAGCCCTTCGGGAATATTTCTGATACTGAAGCAACGAGTGCATTATTCCTTTCAAAACTTTCGTTTCATGTTTCTTTAAAGTATTCTTCTCTTTTTTTAAAAGGAAAGGTAATAATTAGCGTAATATGCTTTTAAATAATTAAAGAAAAGTTATGTTTGTCAATACATATGAACACATTTTTATAGAAAAATATAGAAATAATGCTTTGATACTATAATGGTACTTCTTGATAACGAGGGTTTTAAAAAAATTACTAATTGAATTACTTTTCTAAATGTGCTCACAGTAATGAGCTGTTTTTATAGATTATTTTTAAAATGATTGTATCGTGATATACTTCACGTATTATAAAAAGATAGATGATATAATATACTTTACTGCACGTATTTGTTTAATACAGTACTGCGTGAGTATAAATATTAAAAATATTCATATTTTATTTAAGAATAAGATTTATTGAAAGTAATTTAAAAAGTGTGCGTTAATTTGAAAGGAACTTATTTAAGTTGATTAGAAGAATTATATGAGAAGTAAAGAAAATATATATATACCCAGTGAATAGTCAAATATTTCATGATTAAGTGAGTAGTTTACGATTCTTAAGATTTTAGTTAAAATTGATCTTGCTATCTCAAAAATGATTTTTCTTAAATATTATATAAGCAGTTAATTATTAAATTCATAGTCATGAAACGAAAAAGAAATTACCCTATGAAATAAAACGTTAATGGATGAATTTTAGGAGTAAAATAAAAAAGCAGTTTCTGAAATTTGCGCTCGTGTGAAACTATTAAAAATTAATAGATACTAGTCATTATCTACCCACTTAGCTGGAAATTTCATAATAATTTATGACTATATACATATGTATAAAATATTTTTGACAAAATCTTACATTAAACTTTCAGCCGCACTGAAAATCTGAATCAAAATTATCCTCACTTATTGATTTAAAAAGAACATGGATTTCTAATACGGAATTGTAACGTCCTCAGTAGATAACACAAAAAAATTGTCACAGCCTAGTTTTAAAATTAAAGAATTATTTATTTGCTTCTCTCAGGTTTCTATAAATGAAGCAATAAAGTCCAAATATGCGCCAAGCCGAGGCCGTCAGTCTATATCACGGGAGTTCAATCTTTTTTTCCGAAGGATACAAGCTTCTCTCTCAACACCACCCGCGTTCACCATCTCTCCTTTACTTCGTCTCCATTCTCTACCGTCCAAGTCTTTTTTCAGGGCACTTCTCTCAAGTTCCCTCAATCCAAGGGCTCTTCTCTCCTCCTAAATTAACCCCTTTTAAACACCAGGGGCGAGTCCACAACACGCCCCTCGTCTCTTCTCATTGGCGGGCCACAAAAGTCTCCCTTGTCCCCGGGCAACATTCGTGTCCTATTTGTGCGGAACACACAAATACACTCCCAGTCAGTTTGGGATGTAAAGGCGCCAGTAGTCTCGGGAAACATCTGGACATTTTATTCATCCTCCCACATTGGATCCATAAACCAATTCTCTCGACACCTGTCGGGGTGACCTTGTTCTTCTCATACAGGCTTCGCCTATTGTCAATGGGTGCCGGCTCTCTTTTGACCATTATGACTGTCAGTATGGATGTCGGTGCTTGCCCGAGGTCAAACAATAACCAATGACCCCATGGCCACGTGCACTTGTCAGTCAACATCTGGTCGGAGCTATAAAACTTAGTTTGAATAGAAGGGTGGGGTTCACCCCAATCGAAGACGTCACGGAATATATTTATCTTGTACGCCCTCGTAATCCCATTCCTTGAAGTCTAATATTTCAAAATCCGCTATTAGGGAATTTCTAATCGACAAAATAAATTTGTTCGCTTAATTTCAAGTCTAAAGATGAATAGTTTTATAAAAGGAAATTTCATTTATGGCACCCTGACAGTCAATTTCCGCCAAATGCAGTAATCGTTCTCTTATAGCTGTTTTCGTCAAATGTACGAGACTCTGAACTAAACGTGGAAGGCATTTTCAGGAAAGAAAATGTCTTAAATTTTCCATGAAAATTTCAAATATTGTAATTCATGCCTTTGTTTATAATAAAGTGTTTTTAAAATTTCAAAATATTTCATAAATAATCTGTTTTTCCATTTAACATGTAAAGGGATAGTCTTTTTAACATTACGGTATAGGAGAAAACTTGTGAAACACATTTCATATAAGAAAAAATGGAACAAATCGGATAAAAGTGGTAAATATGAAAAAATATACTGTTTTATATAGGATAGTGAAGCCAGAATATAATGTTAATGTTTCAATTCTCTTATATCTAAAAAAGTTCTTCCAAATTCGTATCCTGTTCTTTAACATTGAGCGATAACAGAATTAAGATTAGTGGTACTATTGTTATCCACTATTGACTGCATATAAAGGTGCTTGACTATTTTACACATACACGTAAAAGCTCTGTTCCTTCATTAAAAACTTACTAAAAATACATTTGAGAAATCTTATTGGTAGAAATATACTCATAGTTTCTTTGAAACATCAGCAAATCTCCCTGGGAAATTCTGGATTCGTGTAATCAATGGATTGCATTGGAATAGTTTAAAATAAACATTCAAATTAATGTATAAGTTAATTTTCGTTACATTTAAGGTTTTCCACATTGAACGCGAGAGTTTTGTGTATGTTTGTGCATTCATAAAATCATTTAACAATTTGTGTCTACATCAGGGTGTACAAGCTCGATGCCCGCGAGCCGCCTGTGGCCCGCATTGATCATTTTTGTGACCCGGAAATGTATCAGCACATAAAATATATAATCTTTCGGAAAAACAACCGATTGATTGATTGATTGATTGAATATTAACGTCGCACTGTTCAGCTACACGAGGACTTTTGGACAAAACAAATTTTGAACCATGGTAAGTGACGTGGACGACACTGATTTGCACCCCTCTCTAACTACACACCACCAGGGAAAAGTATACTCCGACAGATTTAACGTGAACGAGAACGCGGATTCTGACAATGCCGCGATCCATTACCTATACCACTCGGTACCGCGTACGGAAAAACAACCGAAAAATGAAGATTAAACGCACTTCTCGACGTGTAACATGAACATATCAAGCTCACAGGAAACTGTATCGTATCAAAAACATGTAGAACAAATTTCAAATCTTAGAACTGAATTTGAAACTAGATTTAAAAATTTTGATTCTTTGGAAGACAATTTTTGTTTGTCTTCTTTGATTTTTTCAATAAGTATGGATTCGGTATCCATCCATATGCAACTAGAGGTGATCGAGATTTAGTGCGACTCAAATTTGAAGGCAAAATTCATTTAAATTTTTTAACTGAATTAAAGTAATTCAGTGCTTGAAAATCTCGAAACTCGAAATTCGTATTAGAAATTATTTCATGTTTGGAAGTACTTACTGGTATAATCACTTATTTTCAGACATACAAAGAAATATAAATCCTGTTAAACATTAATGACACTCACTCGAAAATTCATGATTAAATTATTTCTATGTTTGGAAGTACTTACATAAAAATTTTTCAGACATACAAAGAAATATAAATCCTGTTAGAAACAGTATTAATGACACTCACTCGAAAATTCGTATGTGAAATTATTTCTATGTTTGGAAGTACTTACTGGTATAATCACTTATTTTCAGACATACAAAGAAATATAAATCCTGTTAGAAACAGTATTAATGACACTCACTCGAAAATTCGTATGTGAAATTATTTCTATGTTTGGAAGTACTTACTTATAATCCTTTTTTTCAGACATACAAAAAAAATTTTCCCGTTTAAAACAGTATTAATGACACTCCTCGAAATTTGTATGTAAAATTATTTGTTTTGAAGTGCTTACTAGTATAAGCACTAATTTTCTGACATAAAAAGAAATATATATCTTTGTTAGAAACAGTATTAATGACATTCCCCTTGGCTCAGTTAGCAAATATTCAATGTGAATACAATTCTCCCTAAATAGGAAATATATTAGCAGAGATGAGAGGCCAAGTGTCAGGATGCAAAACATTTAATTTTTGTTTATTTATTGTTTTTTAATTCATTATTAGAAATAAACCTAAGTTTCTTTAAATATATTGATTTTTTCGCGACCCACCTTTGGTTAAAACTTGTTTATTTGGTCCTCGGTTTATCAACCTTTGAGTTTCAAAAACTTGTTCTACGTCGATATAATTTTATCTATTTATACATTTTTTTTTATAAAATTAATTAATATAAACATTTTTCTTTTCCTTTGCTACAAAAAAAAAGAATCATAAACAAAGTGTCATTGCATTAGTTGACAGAAAAATGTTTCGTTTTAAAAGCTATAAATAAACAGAAAATATTCCCTTTCAGACATTTTCATTAAAAACAATTTATTCATATTTTTGTTTTCTTTCCATTACAGTCTACGATACACAGAATATATCACACCATATTAAATAATATTCATTCGAAACAATTTGACATAAATGTTCGCCAACCAACACTAAGATTTAATTTCCATAATCAACTTAATTGCTCGCATAATGAGAGAGACAGCATTTATCATTCCTTCGCAGTTGCCTTGTGGCTACGGAAGAGGCTTTACATTCAAGAAGAAGCCTTTTTTCCTACTCCGTTATTCCCGAAAAGACTTTTTCTTTAATATTCAAAGTAAGAATTGCAAAGACACAAAGGCAAGTTATCTTTCTTAGGAATGAAATTACATCCGTGATAACTTTCTCTGACGAAATTGTTGGTAAATTATTGCAGAAAATGAATGCACTACATGCGAGAATTCATTTCCCCTTTTTTAAAAGTCTAAAAGCATTAAAAGTCTTCCGAGTTTTCTACACTACTGAATAATATTTTAAGTATAATTTTTTCGTTGTAATTTTGTATTCCTGATGTCAAAAATTGATTCGAGAAAACATGTTTTATGTGAATTGTGAGTTATTAAAGAACTAGTAAGGTTAATCATGAATTTCTTGAAAAAAAAATGAGATGTTGAATATGCGAAAGTTAAAATTCATAAAAATATTTTTTAAAAAACCTAAAGGAATTTTCAGTTGTTTGGCTAAAAATAAACTGTTAGTGTTTTCAAAATTTGAATTCAAAAAGCATCAAAATGTCTAGGGAGAAAAAAATAAAAATACCTGTAATCATTTAATAATTATCTGGTTTCATACCAACTTAAAGCAATAATGCAATTAGATCTTTCTTCAATGGTTATTTTTCAGAAATAACCCGTCCATTCACCTTCAGTTTTTCCCAGTTTGAAATTATTTTAAAAAGTAAGGCTGTGAAATTGTTTTAAAATAATAAGAAAATAGAAAGAAACCATCCCTTTTCAAACAGCATGAAATTTTTTCAATACTAGTATTCAAAACTGTGAAATGTAATTTTTTTAAAAAAATCCTGCTTTGATATAAAAAAGTAATGTTTAGTATTTAATTCTAAATCCAACTTATTCAATCAGAATTATTCAATTTTATTACCTTTTAAGAACAAAAGGTTTTAAAATAATATACATTTTTAAAATATATATTATCTAAAACATTTAAACATAAACTCGAAGTATTTTATTCAAAATTATTGAAAGCTTTTTCTTGCATCTAATTTTCTATTTATTGGGCACTTTTATAAAACATTATGTAATACTAAAGTAATAATTCAGTATTACGTACAAATAAATTTTTCATTAAAGAACAAACGAATTGAACACGATGGCTTTTGAGGACAAAACTCGTAATTCGTAACCAAAGTGATTTGATGAGGATGGCATTTGAGTTGGCAACACCTGTACCAACTTCCGATCACGTCAACAGAAGATATTTGAGCAGCCCCTAGATTTAACGTACATCAGCACTCTCCACGGTGTTTCTTCTGTGAAACTAGTTTTCAAATTCCCGACAACACAACACTGGCCACGATTTCTCAAACCATGTCCATTCAGCTAGCACCGCTGTCGTACAAGCGGCAAAACTACAGATGATTTTGTATACTTTCTTTGCTTGAAAATAATATCTACCTTACTCTAGATCGGCAGCGTCTAAAGTGGGATACGCAGGGTAATAATATATAGAGTACGTAAAATATATAGGCTGATTTTGTGTATATATATATATATATATATATATGTGTGTGTGTTGTAATATAGATTTATAATTTCAGTGATGGCTTTTTCACAAAGAATAATCCGTCTTCAGTTAATTTTAATTTTATTGCTCATGACAATTTACATTACAGATCGTCATTTAAGAGAATAAGTTTCACGTCTTTTGTAGTTTTTAACAGACACGAGGCGTTGTTGTTTTCCTTCTCGCCATTTTCAGAATCATGGTGTCGTTCGCTCGTGCATCTAAAAACTGATAGGCTCCCAAAAGACTGAGAGCACTCTTAGTTATGTGCAGGACAGTTGGTGTCGTGGCTTAGCAATATCAGCTGGCGCCACACAAATACACACATATATATAATATGCTGTCTTTAGTCCAATCTAAGTCGTAACCCAAATTCTCAACAAGTCTCTGGAAAATGAAAAATAGTGTAAAATAGTTTAAAACCTGTAATTCCTATAACTGCTCCACCCAGCGCATTTTTTAAATTTGATTATAAGTGCAAACAATTTTCAGTAACTTTATTTTTGGGGAAATAGTGAGACTTAGTTTCGAGTAAATATGGTATATACATATAAAATGATCTCCTGAATGGACTAATGTATTGGATTTAACTGACAATCATTCAATCTAGAATGGATGCAATAATCTTGCAATGACAGAATGGAGGATACTGTAGCTATTAATCCACATATATTTTCAATAGACGAACATTTCAAGTAAATAACAAGTATACAGACTCACAGACAACACACATGACTATCTGCAAAAGATGACGAAGAAACGAATACGGTTACATTGTAAAACAAATAGCGGTAGGTCAATTTTAACTGAAATCGAGTGTTTATATACCAAGCGGCAAGTGTAAGTACAAAAACTCATATAACTTCCGAAGACGTTTCTTCTGATTGGTCCAGATAATCAGATGACATTTGTTGTATAATGCTTAATTTAAATGCACTGGACTTTTAATTTTTTAGAGGATAAAGTTACGATTATGTCCCTTTGTTTGGATGTAATTGTATCTTTCTATTATTTAAATTATATTTTTTTATTATTCAAGTTATATTTTCATTATTATTCAAACTGTATTTTTATTATAATTTGTGATACCCCCTTACCTGGGGTACCATCTCTTCAAGTAATCGACCTAGATTTGTAGGAGGTAATGATTGGTGGCCCAAGATAGCCTAATAAAACCAATTTATCATTTTTCAATTATATTGATCAAAGACAGTCTTACTCTAGGAAGGAAATCAGGAGTGATATATCGTAATCCTAAATCTTATGTGAATATGCGCCTGGAATTCTAACCGCTCTAACCACCATAAAGTTATTCTATATATCTCAATCTTTCTTACTTTATTTGAATTGCTAAAGCCCTTTCTATAATTACGATTCTAAGTTTAGATCATTACCAGTAGCTCACGGCGTTCAGCATCACGACCTCCTTTTCCTCCTTCTTCTGCGATCACTAAACCTCTACTATGTATCTACTAACTAATCTGATTATCAAAGTTTCTTCTTGAGAGGGCTGGCTGCGAAATAACTCACTGATGGCACCAAAGATTCCCCAAGAGGGTAGTAGGAAAAGCTCGATAAAGCTCCGTCACAAATTCAAACTGTATTTTTATTAGTAATGGGCTTTGTAGGTTCATTTATATTATATATGCTATACTTAATTTCTATTCAATTCTTATTGTTATTTACAACTTCTATTTTATACGTATTTTGCGTATACAGATTTAGACAAATGCCAGCAGTTTCGGGTGGCGATATCCTCTAGGAGGGACAGTACAGGAACTGAACATCCCATACAGATTATATTACACAAACAGTTCGAAGCTAACAACTTGCTGCCATCGAGCAGAAGATAAATACAGTAGACAACGTTGCTAAAAGACATGTCAGTAAAAGTAAATATTTTACATAAAATACATTTAAAATAGAAATTGTAAATAATAATGATATATAAATGATCCTACAAAGTACATTACAGTAAAAATACAATTTGAATAAGAATAAAAACACATTTTGTGTAATAATAAAAATACAGTTTGAATAATAATGAACATATATAACTTGAATAATAATGAAAATATAACTTGAATAATAATGAAAATATAACTTGAATAATAATGAAAATATAACTTGAATAATAATGAAAATATAATTTTAATAATAGAAAGATACGGTTCCATCCAATCACCGTTATGTGGGTAATTAAAAGTTTTTTACTTACGTTAAGTCCTAGATGGTCAGGGCCATTACAAATTAACGTTAAGTATTACACATATATAAAATGGAGAAATAGTTATTTTCATCTTAGGAATATACGATCTAAGTGATTCATATTTTTCAACGATGTTTCAAAACACCTGCTCTAGATGATGTTATAACTATCTAAAATAGATATGACAACAATGATAAACAATTGATTATATTTTATAAAATTAGTCATTACAAATATAAATGAGTCTTCAAAATTTCCATTCTAGGCTCGTTAATCGCTGAAACTACGTGTTTGTGGTTTTACAGTAAACACTGTAAGACATTTTTCAGATGACTAAATAGGAAAATATTTAAAAAATATTATGTTATTAAAGGATATCATTCTACGTGAAATTTCACAAACCCCTATGTATACGCATTAAGTAAAAGATAATTGTAAATAATGATATGAGAGAAAGAATATCTGATGTTCGATTTTTACAGTTTGGTTTCGCTACTTAAAGGAAAATGCATCGAAGTTAAAAATGAATATAAATTAAACATTTTGTTTTGTTTCGTTCGCTCACGAGGCTTTGTTTTCCGATTATATGTATACCATTTCTACATTCAAGTTCAGAATAAATGTACATTCAATATATTTATCTTTTGCATATGAATAAGGAACAAACATATTTTGCATGCTTTTCGTTAACAAAATTTTCTAAAATGTGTACCGCAAATTTTTAACGTTAGCTCTTAAAACGTATTGGGAAATTATTTATTTAAGTTATACATGGAATTATATTTATACTAGCCGTTACTTGCCCTCTTCATTGGGTATTTCACGATGTTGTAAATAGTGTTGATATTTATGTGCTAGCTTTAAGAGTTCGATTGTATTAAAAACATTCTTTCAACTTTTCACTCTTGATTTATAAAGGTCAGGACATCTGAAAAGTAATTTCTAAAATTGAAATAAAATTATCTTTTGCGCTCCTTTAGTTCAAAAATGGAAATTTTTTTCCAGTACAATCCGGTAATTATGACCTCCACCAATAGTAGTCCATTTCCGCAAAGTTCATTCTTAGAGGATATCTATTCAACAAAAGAATCCTGCTTAACAAATTTCAAGAATGCTGGTTTAAACATTTAAACCAACATTCTTGAATTTTTCTATCTATATCTTACTACAAGTACTCGCAAAGCCCCTCGAAGTCCATTCTCGCAAAACCTCTTTTGTAGCGAATCTCAACTCCATAAAAGGAACTTAGCTACTGAGTTTCAAGTATGTAGTCTAACTATTCAAAAACGGAAATACGTAACTATAACGTTCTTTATATCTTTCTTTCCCCTGCCACGTTTTTGGGGGCTAGTTTTCGCAAAATCGCTTTTGTATTGGATCTCTTCTCCATGGAAGGAGCATGTCAAAAACTCAAATTTGTAGGTCTAATAGTCCACAATCGGGAATATTTATCTATAACGTCCCTTAAACCCTAGCAATGTCTCTAAAGGTTCGATTTTCAAAAATCCGTTCTTAGTGAATCTTTATGAAAGGAACATCCCTTAAAAATTTTAAGTCTGTAGGGCAGCGTTTCGTAAACTGTGGGGCACGACACTCCAAGGGGGCCGTGACTACCAGGGGGCGTGAGCACATAAAAAGTCGAAACTCAAAGATTTAAAAAAAATATTAATTTACTGAAAATAATCAAACCAATATACGTTCTGAGATAGTAAACTGTACACATTTACGCTGATATAATAGGCTTATAATTGTATCAGTATTGCGCAATGTATATTTGGTTATTAATTCCTCAGTACTAAGGTAAAAGCAAGTTTAAGAACTACTAGTCATCCCAAGGGTTTGTCATATACAAAGTCATATGCAAAAATTAATACTTATCTTGATAATTTGTAAGGCTTATAATTAAAGTATTCAGCAGCTTTAGCGCTAAAGTACATTATTATTGAATTCAATGCATTATTATTGGGAGGGGGGCCCATAAAAAATGAATGCCATTCATGGAGAACTGCTGTAGGTTTTAATGATATCTTTTGGTTGGTAGTCCTTTTTTCTTTAATGTATAAGAAAATATATCTTTACAAAAAGAAATACCAATGAGTCGAAAAATGTTTCAAAATAAATACACGAAGTTTCGAATGATGAATAAATTCCATATTCAGATTGCGTAAAATTCCGTTTGTTAATGAATACATATAAGCAAATGAACGATATTTATTTTATTAAGATTCTATTTCTACTCCGTTGTAATTCAAGGAATAATATTAACGCACTTGGGCACTTAGCATACCGGGACAGTTCAAAATATTTTATGCTGAATGAAATCTAAGCTATTGAATAGCATTTTTTGAATGCAAATGTGTGGCATGCGTTGTTTTACATTTCAAATTGCAACACGCTTTTCCTTCGAACAAATTAATGTTTTTCTCCTGTTTTTAAGAATAATTTATATTCGCACATCAAGAAATATCCTTGTACACTGCTTATTTTTTTTTATATTTTACATATATCACAGATGAATTATTATAGACTAAATCCTTTTAGATGGGAATGTAGTGTTTGGTTATATTTGGTACCAACATTTGCCACTAAGTTTGACTACTGCTTACCTTGCATTTTTAAGCGCCCCTTTTCCATAAATCAGCTTTTCAGCTAAAATACCCTTACGGGGCTCTCCACCAAAGAATCGATTTTTTGATCGGGAACAATTGACTTCCCTATAATCACGTGTCTCACATGGGAGAGTATCCAAGACAAAACAATATTCACACTTTAGTTCGAAGGCAAGTCAACCTTTGACCTCCCTTTATTCAGCTGATAGAGATGTCACCACCGAATTTCCCACACCAATCTCCGGCTTTTAAGTCCACCCGCACGAGGGTGATAAGGAGCAATAGCCGAATAGTAATCCCGGCTAAGTCCAAGCATAAGAATTTTGCGTCACGTGTTTTGCTTTGAAGGTGGAACATAACAAACCTTTAAGGAGACGAAAGGGGGAAACCCCCACACACTTTCCAAGACGCGCCAAGATCCTCCAATGCACTCTCTCAGACTCTCCTGGAGCATCATGTCGTCATAACGCAGCATTCACATCAATAATCTGGCCATACCAGTACCTGATCATGGGTGGCTCTCACACTCTCGACAGTGAGTGAATGTTTTTTAACGTCTCTCTCTGATGCAACACATGGGCAAACCTTCTAATTTTGAACCTCGGTCATAACACGTGAGTGACATATCTGAGCTGACACACCATCACTCCAATCTACAACACCACACCAACGGCAAGACTTTGAGACATGAATGATTTAATTTTCCCCAGCTCCTTTACACCAAGGATCTTCAGTAGTGTAAGAGTTCGTGACCATTACCATTAGGCTACCACAACCATACCCGTTTGGGTGAAATGTGACCAAAGTTCTGACTTATCATAACACTATATTATATTTCCATCATTTTTGTTCGATTTTTTTTATTGGCAACCATTACAGTATATTTCGTTTACACAGTAAAAAAGAATTGAAAATATAATAGAAGAAAAATTGTTCCATGGGCGTTATGACTTGCTTCTATTAATGGAATACTTTTGTAAAAAAAAAAAAGTTTGATTTATAACGTTGTATTTTAATTTAGACATTCTCCGCGAGAAATGTATTTGATTTCATACTAAAAGTACTACTAAACTTTCAAGTTTAATACTTGTTTGTTTCTTTTGCATTTAATAATCAATACTATAAATTAACTTCACTTAATCATATATTATAGAACAAAAATACATTTTATTTAAATTTTTATTCATCACCAATATCTTACTAAATATACATGCACAAATAATGTACGCATTACTAAAATTGTTTTATGTACAAACATTTCTAGTACAGAGGTTAAATTTAGCAGCACGAGGCCCATCGTAAAGAAACTCTTGTGTTGCTATGTAGTGCGATGTTAATATGTCACTCCCTCACTCACTGAATTCAGCCTATTTAAATTATATCTTTTACTTTTATAATCATATAATGCATGAAATTTTTCTACGTATATTAATTATGCTTTTTAAAGATGGCTATTATGCTTTTTTTATATATATCCATTTATCGTTCTTGTATTAAAAAAAAAAAATCTTCAGTTTAAATTGAATGACGAAAATATACTTAGTGTATACTAATGCATATATTTTTTATTTTACTATTTTAAATCGGTATATGTTTGTTAAATGATATTACTGTTATGGAAATAGCCAACGCCTTCATATACACTTATCTATTAAGGTATGCGGCTACGATCGGAACCGTGATTTTAAAAAAGCGCATTCATGGATAATTTTCATGATATTTAGTGTCACTTAGATTAGACTACATGTATAAAATTGTTTTAAGGACATTTTGACAACAAAAAAAATATTTAAATACAATATTT
Source organism: Trichonephila inaurata madagascariensis (assembly GCA_019973955.1). NCBI lineage: Eukaryota > Metazoa > Arthropoda > Arachnida > Araneae > Nephilidae > Trichonephila > Trichonephila inaurata. Next base: position 23,473 of record BMAV01010189.1, read on the forward strand.
CGGCAAAAAATTAACTTAGAATAATCTTTTTCCAAATATTCTCCTTTTGTGAAAAGTGCTTCTATTATAATAATATTTTGCCTGTATATAGCTCAGAACTCTGTACAGAGGCTCAACTATGATGTTTGAAAAATTCACATTATTTTCACCTTCAGAGTTACAGGGACGTTGAAATAATAGTTATCAGCGTTTTTTCTTAAGCTTTCTCCCTCAGTTTGATAAGCTAAAATATGGATAAACCCATTTCTAAGTTATAGATTTGAAAAATTCTAGTTGAGCACTCTGTACAGGTCTGGAGCTATATAGAGGCAAATATTATTATATTAGAAACATTTTTTTCTAAAAGGGAGGAATTTTTTTTGTAAAATGGAATTAAATTTCTATGTCCATTTTCTGTCAAAATATTGTACTTAAATAATTTTTTATTGTAATGCCATTCTTAAAACAATTTTATATGCATTTTCTAATCTAAGTGACACTTTATATCATAAATATTATCCATTTATACGATTTTGCAAAATTACGGTTCCGAACGTAGGATACCTTAAGCAAATTTTGCTGAATCCAAAATTTATGCATTGTCTTTGTGCATTAGACCATTAAATGCTTGATAATTCTGCAGAAACAGATACTTTATTTCAAACAATGGAGATTCCTTCCGATTCACCCTATAAATATTCCCTAACGGCTTCCCAGGGACCAATTAAAAGCTAATTGAAACAATTATTGTCATACCTTATCTGTCCGTTTCCTTTGCGTGTATCTCGCTTACTTTGGAGAATACATAGGGCTATTTCTTTGTCATGATTTCGCGAATTACTGAGAAATTAAATATGATATAAATAAATTAAAAACAGTCATTTTGAAAATTAACACGTTTGTAAATCAACTGGACAAAATTAGTGTAAATATTAATATAGCAAATAGAACTAACTGAATTATGATGGAAAGGGATTAATAGTTAAACATCTGAGTAATTAAATGTTTCAAAACAATATTTTTTACCATAGAGTCCGATTTCTTTGAAGAATGTTACTTTTAAACATAAAATTAGATTGAGAAATTCCAATTTCATATTGTTTGCCTGTGCATTTATAAGATGTGGGGACTTTAAAAATATAATCTCATATATTAAATTCAGTATCTCATCTTTTTCACATTATAAAAGTTGGCACTCAATGTGTCTCAAAGATATTTTACCTCTTCAATGTGTTTTCTTTCTCTTATTATGAAATATTTTTTATAAAAAATAAATTATTTTAGTAAGATAAATGTAAATTGCAATATATATAAACATCTTTGCATATTTGAAATCAGATCGTCTGAACCTTGGCGTTCACGGTGACGCTTGATCAACACAGAAACTCTAGTGGGATATTTTCAAATCAGCCACATATCCAACAGTGCCCGCTGAGCTGTACGTTCGAAACACTTGCTCTTTGACCTGCAATGTATTGATTTGTCAGCTAGCCACTGTCTAAGGTGGGACATTCTCCGACGTCCTTCTTCTTTTATGACCTGTGGACACGTCCAACAGTCACCATTCCAACGTGATTTATCCGCTTTACATACATACTAAAATGTGTAGATGGCAAACAACCTACTAGTCATGCTGTTTCGGAACTACTCGTTCCGTGTCTTCGGAGCATTACAACCTGCTCTCTTTTTAAATTCGCTTAGATCAGCAGGTTTTTCCAGTCTTTGCTGAAGTAAAAATATAATGCCTATTCACTTTCTCTAGCAGCCATTAAATATATTTTCCACTTAATCATGCGCCCTTAACGTCATCTTCACGCATTCATTGAAAAATGTTGGTGTGTTCATAATGTTTCGGATTGTTAATATATTTCTTTATTATTCATCTTTTTTTTTCTTTTTTAATTCCTACTATTAGCTCACAATCACTATAGATTTATTTATATATTTATTTATTTATCTGGGTGGAATTTTCAATCGTTAATAACATACATTTTAAAACCCTCAATTGAGCTGAAATTTTATATACAGGTTTATATTGGATGACAATACAATAATATAATAATAATTAGTTGATTAAAACTAATTATTTAAAGAATTACAAATACAACTACGTTGGTATCATTTTTGGTGACTTAGCGACCCTTTTGGTGACTTGTGTCAAAACTTGAAAATATTTTTTTCTTACGTGTTAAAGTATTCAGTTGAAATGAAATTTATATAAACGATTGTTTTGGATGACAATGCGATACGTTAATGATAATGAATAAAAATTAATGACCGCTTAATGTTGTGATTCTTAATGTATGTATATACATATTTATGATGGTACTGTTAATAAAAAAGTAGCTAAAATAAAAATTTTCTTTGTTGATCTAAGTAGGAATTGATTTAATTTTTTTTTATATTACTTGTTTTTCATTTTTTCATTTTAAGTAACTGGCATTAGATTTATGTTTGTGAATAAGGAATTTTTGTTTCCTGTAAACAATGAAAACAAAGGAAAAGCAAACTCTCTAGTTTAACCATGATGCATGTTTCAAAAAAATTTGCTCATTTAAACACCATTGAATGACATATTACTAATGATAAACATCTTCAAACTCAATGTCTTAGATAACATTAGAAAAAGAATAAGAGATTTTCTTCATGTGTGTTTTAAGTTCATATCCACTGCAAATATATTCTATACAACAATAATCGTAAACTAACTAGATAAATAAATAAAAATACCATTGTTGTACGATATCATTAATTAATGCTTAGGATTTGAACAATTATCAGCTCATTTTTTTAATACAGAATATTTATTTTTCGAATCTTTCTATAGCTAAATAGAAGAACAGATTAATGTTGTTATTAAAATAGCTCTTTTTGGTGAGAATTTAATTTACTGTCTGCTTTATCTTTCCTTTCATTGTTCTTTAATAATATCAAACTATTTCCTTAAAAACAAACGATAAATAACTGTTGGAATTTTTCAGTGCGCCATTTTGAAACACCATCATAGTTATCAAAACCAAATAACAAATTATTTGGAAAAAGAAATGTTTCACTAAAAATCTAAAACTAATATTTGGCTGGTTTTTATGAATCCCTGGCGTCATTTCCATTAAATAACAGGCTTTTTGAAAATCACTTGGAGCAATTCCTCCAACTTTTCATCGAAGCACAGCACGTTCCCATTAAATGTAGCCACTACTCATTGGGAAGGATTCCTAAGCTGCAGAAGTGTAACTCTTTGGGTCTGCGTTTTTCTTCAACGTGGGGTGAATGTTTTAAGGCCGTTGTTTTATGGATGCCGTTGAATTATTATTTCATTACGTTGACTAATACTAAGAAGGGTTCAGTGAATTATTTAGGATATTGTTGTACCTTTGAACCTTCTAAATGGGAGTGAAGGTAGAATGGTTATATTTTCAAAGGGTGTTGCTTTGAGTGGATTGAATTTCGCTAATGTAAAATTAAATGGTTATATGGCAGTATAAACATAATTTGCCTTCTTTAAATGAAGCATTCGTAATCAAAGAGGGTATCTTTACATCGATATTCAAAATGCGTACAGCAGAGGAAACAGCATATTTCACTTGAATATATATAATTGAAGTGCAAGAATAATTAACAAAAAATTTAGTTGACATTTCTTCTAGCGAATCTGTAACATTATTTTTTCAGTTAATCCCGTAGGCTTATTTAAGATCAGGTAATTGAGCACTTGTTACTAGCCGTGAAATTGTAAAGGATTCATCAAACGTTGTGGCAATTTTTTAATATCCAACAGAGCTAAGTCAGGTGGGTGACGTAGTTGGCTTGACAATGACCAATGAGGTTGCGGGTTCAACCCCTATCCGAATTGGTAGATTTTCATGTTGCAAAAAACAGACAGCGTCCATGTCGTATGATTATGCGCCATGATAAAGATGCCTAGAGTGCTTGTTAGGCTTGAGTGCTCTCCGTAAAATTAAATTCCTGACACTATTTCACATCGCCAGAGATCATGTGCTTCCCTTTGGGAAGGAAACTGAATATCAAAATTTCATTGTGGCGATTGGTATTCCATTAATATGGTTCCGTAATTAAAATTAATACCAACTTCAAGGGAATGTCTTAGATTTGTAAAGGTAAATACCACTCCGCAGCCTCATTGGAGATAAGTAAATTGGAAAAAAGTATAATGAACCCTGATAAACTTTTAAACCATTCTTGGTTTAAAATAAGATCTATCTTGACAGTCCATGATCAAAGTTACAATATTTATTTGAAATTTTCAGAAAAAATATGATACTAATTAAATGATCATTGAGAACAAATGATAATTTCTCATGCATTGATTCCACCCATCGATTTTCAGAGGCAAATTCTTACGCAATCAATTTAGAAAAACATATTTTGATCACCTTCGTACATTTTTTTTCAGCAAGTGCTTATTTATAAGTTTCTTTTTAAGTTAATACGTTTTTTCAAATATTAAGTAGAAAGACGCAAGAACGGATGATTATTTATAAAATGAAATTGATGTTTTTATTTAAATAAAAATAAAATTGATGAAAAATATGAAACTTTTATACCTTTGACTAAATAAATTCGTATAAGTTACATTTAATCTTTTGGTGCATGATTGTTTGGATACAAACGAAACATGTCTTACATTATGAAAATTGAAAGCTTCCCCTATTTCATTTTAGTTCCTTCTTTAAAACATAATTGCATGTTTGCTATTTTAATAGAGTGTAAAATTTTACATTATTCATACAAAATATGTAACTTGAATAAGCCATCTCAAACACTGAAAAAGAAATAATGCATTTTAAATAAAATCTGATATTTTCTTTCTTATTTCAATATAAAATATCTTCCACCAATATAATTCCAATTAATTTTTGAAAATAAAGCCGTCTTTTCTCAAGAGAAATATAGCTGTACACAAATTAATATTTTGAACAAAAACAAAGTAAGAATTATATACTTTTCTCACAAAAGCAATAAGTTGCTTTCTTCAAATAATGTTTTTTTGTAAAAATAAACGACTTAGATAATCAACAATTTAACTCATGTTAAACATATTTCTTTTTGTATTTATTTCATTACTTTGTAGTCAAAAATAATAAATAAAAAGAAATAATTAAAGTAGCTGAATATATTTTCGAATTGACTGATTTGTGTTTCTTTTTCCTTTTTAATGAATATGAAACCGAGAGAAAGGTATTGTAATATTGAAGAATGAGCTTTCAATTTAATCTTAATAGAACCTCCTACAAACCCGAATAATGATTTTTAATGATACAAATAATATTGAATTTCGTAACGTAATTGCCTCAATGTAAAAATAAATTGCTTCAGCACCATGTGAATTTTAAAAGAAAGAAAAAATAACATTTTGCTTATTTCTTTTCTACTAGAGAAAATAATTTAATGAAGATATTTCATTTCTAAATTGTATTTTTGCATTTTATTTCTGTGATGTTTTAAAATTAACAATGCCAATTTTTTATAAATAAAGTATTAAGAGAGTAAATCTACTTCATTTCAAAATATGAATTTTATAATACATTTTGACTACATATTCTGATTTTAAATTCATCAAGAAATATTAAAAAATAAGCTGTAACAAGTAATATTAATTTTTTTATTATTCAATTCCTACTTAGATCAACAATTTTTTTTTTTATTTTAGCTACTTTTTATTAAGTTACTACTTTTTTTTTAGTATAAATATGTATATGCATGTGACAGAATCGCAACATTAAGTGGTAATTAATTTCTATTAATTATCATTAAAGTATCGTATTGTCATCCAAAACAATCGTGTATGTAAAATTTCAGTTCAATTGAATGCTTTAAAACGTGTCAAAACTTGAAAGGTTTTTTTCTCACAAGTCGCCTAAATGGTCGGTATGTCGCCAAAAAAGATGCTAACGTGGCTGTATTTGTAATTATTTTAATAAATAGTTTTAATCCATTAATTTTTATTATTATAACTAAATTATTGTATTATCATCCAAAATAATCATGTATATACAATTTCAGCTCAATTGAGCGCTTTAAAATGTATTTTATGAATGATTGAAAATTCCACCAAGATAAATAAATAAATAAATATATAGAGAGTGTGAGCAACTAGTAGGAATTGAAAAAAATTTATAAATTGCAATAACTTTGCTTCTTAATCATTTTTGGTGTGCGTATGGGAAATCTTTTATGTGGTTTATGCTTTTTCATTTGGCAGAACAAATTTAAAATTATATCTTAGAGTACCCTGTGAAATCATGACCTTGGTTGACAAGTGGTTATAGTCACGAGTTCGAGGCCGAGAAACTGCTTTCCAAAGCGTAAGTAATTAAGTATTTAATGTCATAATAGCATTTTAACATTTTAACAAAAAAAAAATATTTAAATATAATTTTTCGGCAAACAATTAACTTAGAATAATCTTTTTTCAAAATGTTCTCCTTTTGTGAAAAATGATTCTATTGTAAAAATATTTTGCCTGTATATAGCTCAGATATCTTTACAGAGGTTTAACTATGACTTTTGAAAAATCACATTATTTCAGAGTTACAGCCATTTGAAATAATTATCGACGTTTTTCCTTAAAATTGCTCCCCTCTGTTGCCGTAAAACATGGATAAACCCAACCCACTTCTAAGTTATATATTTCGAAAATTCTAGTTGAGCCTCTGTAGAGAAGTCTGAGCTTTAAACAGGCAAAATATTATTATAATAGAAGCATTTTTCACAAAAAGAGAACATTTCGAAAAAAAGTTATTCTAAGTTAATTTTTTGCCGAAATATTGTATTTAATTAAATCTTTTTTGTCAAAATGTCCTTAAAACAATTGTATACGTGTATTCTAATGTAAGTGACACTAAATATCATGAGAATTATCGATTTATTTGTCTTTGCAAAATCACGGTTCCGAACGTATTCGGATACTTTAATATGATGAAATTTTATTTTTACCTTTTTTCTTTTTAATCTAAAATATCCTAACAAATTAAATAAAACAAAAAAAAATAATTAAACAAAAGAAACAAGTTCGCTATTAACCATATAACAACTTCTTTGAAAAAATTAAGACATTGATGTGAGAATGTTAAAAAAATTCCAAATTTTTCTTCGCATGCATTAAGCTCTAGTTTAAGTGGAAATAAATTGGCAAAGAGATAAAAAAAAAGAGTAAGGTAGAGAAAAGATATTTCAGGAAAATATTTTTCTGAAACCATTTAATAACCAGCGTATTTTCAACAAGACAATCATTTTTCTTTCATCATTTATAAATAAAGCGATCCAATGTTATTGGCTTGAGAACACGAAAAATTAATTACGTCAAGGCTCGCAATCGGGTATTTTGTTAATTGCGTCTGTTATTACGAGAAAATGTAGTGCTTCTAATAAATATTCTATTTATTTAACAGTTTAAAGAGCCCTCTAGCGATTTTAAGGAAACTAAATTATGCAAAGAGTGCTTTAATACTTTTTTTTTTTTGAATAATTTGTACTATTTTCATACGTTTGGTTCTAGACAAAAAAAAATTAATTAAAAATTAATTATTAGCATTAATTACTTTAATAAATAAATAATAAGTTTTTTTAATGTTTTTAGTAAACATATTGTTATAAATTGAGAAAATTAATTTTAAATGAAATAAATAGAATTTATTTTACTATACATTTTGAAATTTTTACCATTTTTGCAGTAAAATATAATTTGCAAAAATAAGCAAATAAATAAATAAAAATTGATAGAGAGATAAAAAAACCAAATATTATAAGTACGGTAAGGTTTTTTTTTTTTTACTAAATTTGAATTTATGTAAATCTGAGAAAACACACGTGTTAAAAGTAAAATTGTTTATTAGTTCACGTATATGATTAATCTATGTAGGATTTTTTTTCTAATTCTAAAGTTTAAATGTTTGTATCTTAAATGAGAAAAACAATTTATTAGTTATCACTTAAACATTACAAAACTCATTTTATGCGACATATATGTATATCGTATTGAGATTTTACTATGCACATTAAGAAAGAGGCTAAATATTTATGAAAAATATCCCATAATGTATAACACTATATTAACACTACATGCATTTTCTCAAATACAGATGAATAGGAGCGTTCCTTTAAATTTCATACATTTGGCAGCACTTTACAGAAAAACGCAATATATTTCAGGGAACTACATTCCGTAAATATTAACATAAAAATATTCCGTACATATTTTTCAAGCCAGGACCAATTAAGTGCTAATTGTCATAATTAATGATTTGTTAATAAATTGTTCACATTATTTTTACTTTTCTTAATTACTTTAATAAGTAATGTTAATTAAAACAATTTTAATTTTTTATTGTAAAGTACATTTATCAAAATGTTTCTTAAACTGTATTTATTTCGTTTCTACGACTAATAGAAACGAAGATCAGAGATTTTAATGAAAAAGAATTATGAAAGCTGTATTACAAGTTTCGCATAAATGCCCGGTAGTTGATTGTTTTCATTATTTTACGCAAACCAATTGCTAAATAGTAATTTATTTATATGCTCTAATGCCAAGCCACAAAAGTTTTTGAATAGTTTTTGAACAACTGGAGATGCTTGTCAGAATTTGATTTGATTACGTGTGCTCATTACTCTTTCAACTTGTTTTTATCTGTAATTCTTTGCAGAATAATGTTTCTTTTTTTAAATTATGGTTTCTGTGTGTAACTTTTCGATAAGCGGGAACAAAATATTGTCGAATGCTCTAAATATCCTAGTTAAAACTTTCCAGTGTTCTTTAAGTTTTAGTTTTCTCATTTAACTCTTATTATCATTCAATATTGATTCAATGTATTATAAAGGACAAGGAAAGAGAAATAGCATGAAAAAAATGAAAATTCAGCTTTTCTCGACAAAGTGACAATTTTGACTGAATGCAGAATAACATTGGACATCTGTGTTTCTGAAAAATCTTGCTCTCCAAGTCAAGCTGAAAGTCACAGTTCGAAATAAAGATACTTCAGAGACTACAATTCATGTAAAATATCGTTAACTATTCTATTATTATTATTATTATTGTTTTGTACTTTATTCGAAAAACTGAATTTTGATTTAATATCTTGGGATGTATTCTTATAAATCTTTCAGACCTGACAAATTTAATAAAGGGCAGCAAGGTAAAGTCCATCAATAAAAAACTAAATGATTGCAAGAGTTAGTTTTTCTTCAAAAATTTATCTAAAATTTTAAGCCCATGTAAAAGCCGGGGAAAAATACCCTGTTATTTCAAACACGTCGCCATGAAGTTAAAAGCGCAGGAAACGGTTGGGATATTTTCTAATCAATCTGTTGTAAATTAAAAATCCATTGACAATACTTTTATTTCTAGTAACCCTACTTAAATCTAATACAACTCTTTTATCTGTTAACGTGCAGACTATTTTAGCTAGTTGTACCTTCGGCACCATTCAGTTTTTGCTTGGAAAATGAGCGAAAAGTTAAATTCATATACGGTACGTGATGGCCGTCTTATGATTCATGCCATGTAGGATAAACTCGCTGCATGATGATCATATAAGGTGTGACAATTTAATGACTGGGGCTGGTGGCCCATTATTCCATCCCTCTATCTAGTTCAGTTTTTTTTTTTCGTCCTTGGTTTGAGTAAGACATTTTCGTGTTAAAACTCCCTTAATAATGATAAACTAAACACACAGTGTAGGTGCGCATACATTTAAAAATCTTCGTGAAATTTAAATAAAAAAACCTCCAATTTAATATTTTAAATTTTAAAAGAACTATTTGTAAATAACTACAATTCAGTCTGCCCACCGTTGTCTGCAGCAAGTTTAGATCGAGAAACATTATGTTCCACGACTACTCAAAGAGACTCCGGGGTCACGTTCAATAAGTGTTGCGGAAATGCGTGCCTTCAATTCAGCTAAATGTGCAATCAGAGCACTGAAACAACATATTTCAGGTAACCTCACAGCTAGAAGCCACACGAATTAAAATTAGGTGATTGGGGGGGGGGCAGGTTGTAAGGAAATAGCGGCTAATAACTGTCGCATTCCCAAAATCCTCTTCAATAGCTACTTCAATGAATTAGCAATGTGCAGAGGCGCACCATCTTGTATAAAAAGGATCCCATCTCTACAACCAGCTGTTGAAGATCTGGAATGACGTGATTGTACAAAAGACACTCATAGCACTAATCATGATGGAATGGTAGCAGGGGTAATAAACACCCGTCTCCTCTACAAAGTATGACCCAATGATAAATGGTGCACCACATAGTGACCTTTGCAGGATGAAGTGGTAGTGGTTGAGTTGCGAGTTGATTCTCTGTTCTCCATATTCGGAAATTCTTTGTGTAATGACATATCCTGTCAGATTGAAATGTGGCTTCATCTGACAACACAATTTTCCAAGTCCATTCATTGTCCACTTTTATGTGAGCAAGAAATTCTAAAGCAAAAGTATCTCCTGCTGGCAGGTCAGAAGGAAGCAACTCCTACACACGGCTAATTTTGTATGGATAGCAATGCAGGATGATTCGTAGAAATTTATGCAAAGTACTCATATGCCTGTCCAGTGTTCAAGAAATTCTCTGAGCACAGCGCGGATGCAAACCACTGCTCGACTCCTCATGCACTGTTGTGGCCACTTCTTCAACAACCGTTGATTTAACCCTTTTCTTCCCTCTACCAGATGGCACACGAAAACGAGCTGTTTCTTCAAATTTTTGAATTATTTTCTCCTGACCCCGGGCAGACATCGTACCAACACCTTTTTTCATACCCTCGAGTGTCCGGAGCTTCTGCAGAGCTATTGGTCACAGTCATTATTCTTGTGAGAAAGCTTTACAAGGCAGAGCGCCGTCCTTCAATGGGAAGGTCATGGTGAAATTCTCAGAAGTGAAATAAGAGAAGTCGTGTACCCGAGGTTTTTGTAACAATTGAAATGAGTCGGGTGCATGACAGGACTTTTCATTTACATTGCCAGGCGCGTGCATCGCTATCTGTTGATAAAATGTAGAACTATTTTTTTCTTATGTCATATGATTTGTCCCTTCTTCAAAATAATATTCCGTTCAATTTCGACGTCATTCTGAGCAGTGGCTATTTTTTATAGGTGTTTTGAAACTTCCTTTAATTATAATCACCTGATATATATATATATATATATATATATGTGTGTGTGTTTGTTTGTGTGTGTGTGTGTGTGTGTGTGTGTGTGTGTGTGTGTGTGTGTTTTGGGGGTTGTGTGTATTATATTTGGGAGTTAATGTAGAATATAGACTAGCATTTGAAAAACACACCGTCAATACATTCTAATAGACATAAGTATTAATACTAATATTGATGCTTCCTTTTAAAGTTTTTGTGTTCTTGTCTCAAAGACAAGATTAACCATATGTCGGAAAGATTTAAGTTAGAAAGTACCATAAACTAAAAAGGTAGAGAGAAAAAATTATTCCAGCATTGTTCTTTTATAAAAGTGGAATATTCTTTACTTGCATAGAACGCGTCTTTTCATCGAAAGTGCTAACCTAATTTTCATCTATTTAGATATTCACTTTTAAATTCCCTTTTTGAAAATGAAATTACAAACATTCCAAAAAAATATATGAAGTTTTGAACATATTTTAAGCGAAGTTTTTTGTTTAGTGGGGATAAACAAGTTAATCAAAATAAGTTAAGGTTGCATGATTGTTTTCGTTATAATCCTTTCTCCAAACTATAAAAAAAAGTATTACCTTGTGAATTATATCATATATCTTCTCACTGAAACAGTTTCAGATTCGCAAACAAAAGAAATTCTCAATGGATACATTCAAAAATATTTACCAAGTGCATTTTATAGTGTGAACTGAAATATTTTATATTCTTAAGCAATACATTCCCAGTAAAATATTGTTTATTTTTATTCTCCATTTTTTTTAAAATTCTCTATGAACAAATAACATTAACATTATGTATTTATCAGATGAGATATACTATTAAAAAACTATTTAAAATGTGCATTTTTAGTCGAAGCAAAATATTTACAATCCTTTTTTTAGATAGTTTTTAGTAAAATTGTTCGAAGTAAAAAAAATAGCACTACGCTCTTTCTTTACTTTCTATATCCTTGTAGCAATCCATTTCAAATAAAAAAAAGTTTTTCTCCCTCATGTTAAATCTCACTTTATTACGGACAATTTATGTTTAAATTTATTAAAATGCATCGATTTCATATCAAAGGCAAATGGGAAGACAAAATTATTACACGAAATATTTTATTTGCGATATCACGCCATTTATACCTAAATCTCCTGGACATTTTTTCCGGATGCCCAATAAAAATACTTATTTTCTATGTTCTTTTCCATCCTTTTCTGCTTTAGGCACGCTATCTCTTTACCTTTTCTAATAACCATTGATACCACGTCTGTAGCAATTACAAATCCATTTTTTTAAAGAAATTACTTTTGCCATTGGACATTCAAATCGAAATTAGTCTAAACACAGTTTCTTTTGGGTTTTACTTTTTGTGAGTATACGTATGTATCCTGCGAGAAATTTTATTGCTTTTTGCGAGTCATTAATGGAACTATCATTGAATACATATTGCTCATTATCTTTTATTGAAAAAGATTTTATTGATAAAAATGAATATTTATTTTTATTTCAAAAAATAAAGGTAGTTTTAAGTCCATTTATCGATACGTTCTTTTTTTTGTTCAAATTTTTGAGTTTGAAAAAAATAATAAAATCCCCGTTTCTTGGGAAAAACTTGAAAAAATATGAGTGAATGTTTTTTTTTTGTGTAATGAGTAATCGGAAGAAAAATGTTATGCATGTCATCGAAATAAAGTTCAAAAGAAATCGTAAGGATTTATGCTTTTAATTTCGCATTTAAAATGTTCTTTGGTTTTTATTAATTATTCCTTTATTTCTGGATTTAAATGAACTGCACCATAAAAAGTATGATTCTTAAATAATGAATAAGAAGTGTTTGTTGTTTCTTATCCCACTTGATCGAAAGAAACATCTAGATCAGAGGTATTCAAACTGTTTTTCACGGAACCCTCGGGTTGCACGAATCACAATAAAAAATCGAAAATAAACTTTTAAATGTGTATGCAATATGATTCATGTTCTCTAAAATGTTTGTATACCTCACAGGAATTTAAAATTCATATAATATATATATATATATATATATATTACTAGTTAGAATGTGAATGTTTTATTGTTTACTGTCCTGAATTCTGCGAGATAATTTTATACTCGTTTGTACAATGTTTTGCAAAACTATATAGTCTTCTAACAGAAAATGAACCTTTTTATGTTTGTGGAAAAACACCTACGACATATCAAAAGATTCGATGTTAAAAATTTTATTGAGATCAGATCCTTAATTTTGTGTTGCAAGTTCATGCAAAATACACAATATTTCTCACTTATATTTTAAAAGATGCAAGATCCATACCCCAGTTACAAAACCTAACGCATGGTTAGGTGACATTTGGATTACAGATTTAAATTATTAATGAGTAAATTATATTAAAAGTAGGTTAAAGTTTCTTAATTACAAATGCAATACTTTTTAATTGTTTTTATATTGATCTATTGTTGATCTGCTTAAAATATTATTTTTATATATTCTTCTGAGTGTGTGTGGAACAGGGGCCCACGAGAGTACTTTCTAGTTCTAGGGGTTCCACGAAAACACACTATAGTTCTAGGAGTTCCAAGAGTTGAAAAAGTTTGAAGACCGTCCATGTAGATCAAGTACATGAATCCGTGTATTTTAAACAATGAAGAACCGTAGTAGGACTTGAGAGCAGTAGGCTTTCATGGTAATCAACACAAGCCAAGATGTGGGCAGGAGTGGATTTAAGTCACATTGCAATTCGAATAAGGAGAGTGAGCTTTATGACCCTCCACAGGCCGTTGAGCTCCAGTATGTCCACTGCGAAGCCTAGCAAGAAAATCGTTTCATCACGCCTACTGCTTGTCCCTTGCAAAGCAGCACCAGGACGGTTTTTCATACCACGCATAGTGGGGACCTGCTTCCAAGATGGACTAATATCTTGTTGCACCCTGGTAGCAATTTCTGCAAAAGTTAGGCAGCCATCATGTGTAGAATTCTTATGGCTGTCCTCTGGGTTTAAGCAATCTACAATCTCATTTCCACAGACATTCACGTGCGACGGTACCCAAAAAATATATATATATGTTTATGCTAATTTAAATATTTATTTAATACTTCCTCCTTTCAATGAGTTAGTGCAATGTTATGTGGTTTACCGTTTATAAACTGGATGAAAGTTTCTGTTATTTAACTACATGTTTTTACAAGTTAATTACAATTTTACTAAAATTATCTGGAAATTATAGCAGGTTTTATATAAACATTAAACAAATAATTATTACAGTATCATAAATACAGAACACGAAATTTTTGTATCAGATAATCACAATTTCGCATTAAAGCAAATGAAATGAATAGTCGCTATGAAATTATTGATCTTATTATGACTTTTCTGCAGTGTATTTTGAAGGCCCGAAGAACCTTCTAGGACAATCTAAAGTCTATTTGTAAAAAGTCATTCAAGAATCTTATGGATTTTTCTTTGTGCAGCTATTTGTATTGCTAAATTTGGCGGCTTGGTGGCATGTATCCGCAAGATAGATTCTTATTCACGCGGTGTTTTTCTTTCTTTGCATGCAAAATAATTTTGGAGTCCACATTTTAGCAAAAAGTGAGAAAATCCTACATACATGTTCTAATATTATTTTCTTTCTTTTAAAACTATTTAATAAATGAATTGTTAATTAAATAGAACAAAACTAGCATATATGATCTCTTAAGGGCCTGCTATTTGGAATTTTAAGAGTTGATCTTGAATTCTTGCTGCAGCATATGAAGGAATTGAGTGGAATTCTGCATTCTTAAGACATTAAAATCCTTACTGCTCAGGTTGCTGGTTATACATTTACATATTTTAGTGAAGAGAGCTTTTGAAAGTGTTAACCTGGAAGATTTTTTTGACACATGTTTGACCGAATTATGACTTTTCTATCAGCGGTCCTTAAACTAATTCCTTTGGCAAACTTTTTCTTAAACTGTGGTTTGAGTTTAAAACCGCCTTCCGCAGAGATGACTTCATTATAAGCAAATTCAAATGTGTTTTAAATCCTGTCAAATATTTTTAAGTTAACCGTAGACCATTAACATTCAGTAGCTAATCGTTAATCTTGAGTAGTGAGTTGTGAGTTGTTCGTCCTTAAGTTATCATTCAAGTTAGAACTGCAGTTAGGGGAGTTAGAAATAATAAAAAGGCTGATTTGAAGAGGACTGCAGCAGTTTAGGAAAAAGCTGATTAGTGATCTTCAAGAGAATCAAGAAATAAGTGTACATTTGGTAATCTTATAAACTTAGATTATGAAACTAATTAGGATTGCTTTCACAGTTATTAAACTAAAATCAATCGAAAGTTGATCAGTCAAATAAAAAGTAATTATTTTACAGAAATGTTTGCTTGTTCAATGACACAAACTACGCCTTCAATCTCCGTGTTGTGACAAGATCATATTTTACTTAATATTTAATTTTTTTAATACGCATAGTTAAACAAAATAAATAAATAAAAACTAGTAGAAAATATTTTTTGTGAAATTCAGAATTAAAATTAATTTAAAATGAAGAGAGAGATATAGAATAGGTAGTGATATTTAGCTGATACCATTCTGTTTTTGGTGATAGTTAACTTTATTACATGTAAATTATTTATTAAAGTTAAAGTACAGTTAAATTTCTTAGTTGAAATCACTCGTAAAACCAGGCATGCAAAGTACAAAAAGTCTCTGACGAAATCATTTTCGCCATTTCAAATAATCACAAGCACATACGTGATGAACATCATCAGTTGTTGGCTGAATCAATATAACATGGACTGAGATTAACTCACAAGCACACATCAATACATTAATAAGATTCGTATTTTCAATCCCTACTAATAGTTCACACTCTCCCTATATATATTTATATATCTTGTTCACAAATTTTCAGTCGTTAATAAAATATGTTTTATTCATCCACTCGAATTCAAACACATCTTTTAAAAAACTTTTAGTGGATGACACTTCATGTGATTAATTTTTTTTGGAAATATTAAATGATTACTTAAAAAATAAAAACTAAATTTAATGAACTAATTGTAGTTTCATATGGGAAAAAATTCTCTTAAATAAGGTATTTTTTGCCACTTAATATTGCGATTCTGTCATATGTATACACATATTATATGGATTGCTATTATTTAGTAAAAAAATAACTAAAATAAAATTTTTCTTTGATGGCCTGAGTAAAATTGACTTCATTTTTTTATATATATTAATTGTTTATTTCTCCTTTCTGAAATTATATTGTCACTAAGATGGTGGGTTTTCAAATGAAGAATTAAATCAGTTTATTCTTTAAAAATGATTCGAAAGCACTTCTCCGAAACATAAGAGATTCAAATAAACAAGTTTTGCTTATTTTCCCTTCTCGGATAAATATACAATTTCCTGTTTCCGATATCTATCTTTAGACCCTTCATTAGTTATACAAAACATGTTTTGTGCATTTTAAGGAAGTTTCTAAGGCCTGGCATTTTTATCAGAGAAATTCTATTTAAGGAAAACGTTTACTCTATTTACTTCTTGGAGTTCAGAAGAAAAGCATTTTCCTTTTTGTTCTATTTCGTTGCTACCTTAACTCTCTGCGGAGGAGGCGAGAATGAAAAAAAAACTGCAGGTGTGATCTGAAAACTTCCCTGAAACACCCCTATTACCTTTTGAGAAAACCCAGTCTCAAAACAAAACAAAACAAAAATTAAATAGAATAAACAACTGGGAAGTGAAAGACTCGAATATTGTTCAAATGCTCGAGTGTTTTCCTTTTTGTATTTCTTTTTGTTGCTGTGTGATAAATGGTAAAGCAATGATAAATAGCTTGAGCGTTTGTGAGTGTAGAAGTTAATTTTTGTATCTGATACGGGGTAAAGATATATGAAGATAAATGTTATTGTGATATTATAACTGATAGAAATTTTATTCCACTTTGTAAATGGCACTAAACGCTGATTACTTCTGTATTACTTGCACATTGGGTGTCAGTTTAGTGCAATGCTTCTCAAACATTCAATATTCGTTACCGAATATTCAATCATAATTTTTATCGCCCCCCTCCATACAAAAACAATGTAATCAATTCAATATTACTATAACTTAACGGTAAAGCTACAATATGGCTTTAACCTCTTAAGTGCCACCGGCGTAAATAAGCATCCCATTCAGCCAAAGGATTAACTTTCTGGACGTATGTATACGTCTTAAAGAAGAACGATTTTTCTGTGCACTGCTATCCATAAAATTATTCCGTAGGCTTAGGAATGCAAAAAAAATACCTTGACAGTATTTGTGAAGGATTTACTTATTTCAGAGGATTTGCTTATTTATTCCTTTTCCTCCCCCCATTCCCCCGAAAAAATATACTAGCAATCACATACTAGCGTCTACGAGGAAAACGACGGCATTGGAGAACGAATTACGTAAGTTTTAATCAGCAATTAAGGAATTAATTATAAACCGCACGCATTATCAAGATAAGTTTTAATACAAACCCATAAGGTCACTGGTAATTATCAAACTTGTTCTTAACTTAATAATGGTAAATTATTAATAATAAAATACAATGTACAGACTGATATTTTTATAAGTGTATTATATCACTGTAAATGTGTCTTTTAGCTTTTATTATGTCAGAATGTATTTTTTTTGTTTACTTACAGTAAATTAATAATTTTGTAAAATAATCTTTTGTTTTCGACTTTTCAATATGCTCGCCCCCCCCTTGTACATTTATCACTCCTCCCAAAGGGGGAATGCCCCACAGTTTGAGAAACTCTGGTTTAGTGACTTAAACGAAATATTTTTATGATAGAATCGGTACATCAGTATATAAGATCCTCTAAATAATTTCATTTCATTTTGAGTAGTCTGCATTTTGATATTTTTTATGGAAATACATGGATCATGGAAATATTTATTAGTTTACTCCTGACAATTGAGTAAAAGTGGAAAGTTGTCATTTAGTTTTATATCGGATTTCAGCTCTAAATTTAAAATATGAAATTTAAATCGGTATAAATCATATTTTACATTAATTGCACACTAAATAAACTTAATTAATTAAATATAACTTGAAATCGCTTTTGTCATAGTAACTGTAACTTATTTATCCAAGCTGCAGTAGCACCCTCTAGCGACCATTCATACTTGGTACAGGTCAAAAAAGGAAATAATATGTCTCTTTGAAAAAACCATCTATGTATTTTATCTATTACTTTTGTTACTGATATGTGTGTTGTCTTTGTGTAACTTCTTCATAAATTAAAAAATAATTAACACAACACCGAATCTACCCCACTTAGTCGTGGCCACGGTAGCCTAGTGGTTAAGGGATCGGATCGTGGCTGGCATGTCTCTCTCATTAGTTTGAGCTCAGTACCACTAAAGACCCACCGTGTAGGGAAAGCGATGTGCGTAAATTCTGTCGAGAGATCAAATGTCCTCCCATTGCTGTGGTGTGATAGTTAGGAGAGGGTTTCAGCTCAGGTGTCGTCCTTGTCACTTGACCATGGTTCAAAATTACGAAGGTCCGTCACCAAAATCCCTCGAGTAGCTGTATAGTGTGAAGTTAATATTCACTCGCTAACTCCATTTAATTAATTTTAGATATCCAGCGCTTTACAAGTTTATTTATGTATACATATAATAAAACATTCTTAATTTATTTGTTTTCTAATCTCATTATTTATAATATATAATAATAAAAGCACACACGCACACACAAATAAGAAATAAGAATTATCATCAGGAATGAGGATATATAGTCGTTATGCTTGCTCATTTTTTTATGCTGATCTTTCCGAAATAAGTTTATTTACCTACAAAAATTATACTTTTCGATACCATTAAAATATGCCTTATATAAACACGTGAATGCCTTTCGTACTAGCATGCTCAGGGAACTCAGCATATTTTTTCTATAAAATAAGAGGAAATAAAAAAACAACAACAACAACTTAGAAACACAACAAACTGTAAAACTGTAAAAACAAAACAAAATATTTACTTTTGTAAATAAAAAATGTGTTTTTTGAGTGTTCCGTTCAATTTACTGATGATAGTGTAAAATTTTGCATATTTTAGAATTAATATAAATAGATGTTTCACATAAATCGTAACATGTAATTATCCATATCAAACATTCACTAAGATTTATATTCAGTTATTTACGGTTGCTTTAGCATAGTACAAGGGTATTTTTTCACGTATAAAGTTATATTTAAGTATTCGTATGCAGATGAAAAATTAAATAACTTTTCATGATATTGTTTACTTTTTAATTCAGTTTATTTTATTATTTTAATAAGGATTCAAATTGCTACTAAAACATCATTTAAGCAATAAGAAATTTATTTTAAAATGAATAAATACATAGAACTTTTAAAATGAATAAACTAAAATTTTAATGTGCTTTTTGCTTGCTGAATTTAAAAAACATTGATGATAACGTAAGCGATTTACTTATTTTATGAATATTTGTTTCTCATTTAGTTACCTATGTGATTTCATAATTTCCAAATTTTAGCAAACCTAATTATCTGATTTAAATTGTTATCTGAAATAGCCATTTTGTTTACTTTTATTTTTTATTTTTATATTAAATGTTTGGGATTTTTCAAAGTAAAATGTACTTTGATCTCTCTCTCTCCTTGTCGAATAGTTCAATTACAAAATACTCTAATATTAATTATTCTATGAAGAAATACTCTAAAATTATATTAATGAAAAGGATTTAATAAAATTACAAATATAAAGATTGCAAAATAAAACATTTCACGCAGTAATTCCAATATCTAGGTCTAAGAATGGGGAAAAATAAAAAAAAAAATATGCACTTCAATTTTCGATTCCTGAACTAAAAACTAATTCAATGTTTATTGTTGATAAAAGTTTTCGCTGTTTTAAACAAATGATATATAATTTATTTTGGTGCAAAATGCCCAAAAGAACTGCTTTTGTATGAGACTAAAAAATGAAAACACGAGGGAACATCCCTTCTTCTGTGGAACTAAAATTCAAATGAAATATCTTGTAATAAAGAAACTGAAAGTACTTTTTCGCGCCTCAGCAATGATAAATTATTGTAATATTTCCTTATCATATCTTGGAATACATTTTTAAAATATATCTTCTTTTTGTGTTCCTATTTGTTTGTTTTAGTTCAATACCTTTTTTATTTTTGTATTTGTTGCATTTTATTATCTTACTTTTTTGTGAGTCTATCAATTGTAAAAAATCACTAATCCCATGAAGCATTTCAGACGAAAATAAAAACTAACAACTAATAAAATAATAAGCACGATTCCATTTACCATGTAATTTAGAATTGTGTCAAGTGTTCCCAGAAAACCAAAATTCACAAAATAGTTTCATCTGCCAAAAAGTATATACTCATAAACATATAATATACGTATATTCTCTCACTTAGACTTTAAGAATCATTTTTTTACAATAAGAATTTGAAAAGTGAGTTCAAATTTTATTAAAAAGTAAGATAATAACAAACGAATATTTTTCTTATTATTTTAAATGCATATAACCACTCACTTTCCATCGTAAGATTAAAATAGCGACATAGTTTTCACCAATGATTGATTGATTGAATATAAACGTCACACTGTTCAGCTGCGCGAGGGCTTTTGGTGACAGACCACGTAATTTTGAACCATGGTCAAGTGACGTGGACGACACCTGAGATGGCACCCCCTGTCCTAACTGCCACAGCACACCAAAGGGAGGACGTATAGTTTTCACCAAGTCCTCTATCTTATGCCAAAAATTTTAAGTGAAAAAAATATTTTGATATCAATGTATGTCAAGATGAGAAATAAATTCTTATTAATCTAAGTACTTTGACTTTTTAAAAGTTTCTCATCTTCTCTGATCTAAATTCATTATGTAAGTATTTTTTATTGTTTTGTAGTATTTAATGAGCATTATAAATGTTTTTTTTTCTTTTTTTAATATTAAAATGGATTGTACAAATATTTTTGATTCAACTCATATTTATTATTTGATAATTTATAAGTCATCAACATAATGTCCTGTGCTTTTAAATTGTTCATCAAATCATATTCCTAATGTTGTTTATAGTTTTTAAATCAGCATTGTGCTTGAGATAATTTCATTTAGGCTTTCACCAAATATATTATAAAACCACAACGTAATTGCTGCTATTTGAACATTTATCGTGTTTCTTTCAAGATTTCTAGTTACCTATTGGTGAAAGAAATTTTTCTAATAACGGAGATGTAAGTAAAATTGCATATTCTTAATCATAATTTAGTTTGAAGTTATTTAGAAGAAGAATTGTGTTTCTTACTCCATAAATCTCAGGATTTTTCTTTTCTTTTTATGATATTTGTGTTGTATAGAATATTTTGAATTCGAAAACCAAGGGTTTTTTTCCTCTTGATTGAAATAAGACCACGAAAATTTCTAAGACGAAGTAGTCACCGCGCTATAAATTATTGTAGAAAGGAATGCGTAATTTGCGAGAAGAAATCCCTCTTTGTAGTTTTCTCTCTCTACCCCCTTTTACAGTAAAATATTTCTAAATAATCATTTTCGGGGAAGAATATTTTGCGTGTTCATTTAAAAGATATTTACAATTCTCCAGATTTTGAAATAGAAATATTTTTTAATTACCTATAAGTCTATTATATAGAAATTAAAAAAAACATTTTTTAGAAATTTTGGAAGCTATATTTTTTTAAAAGTACCGTAAGTTATAAAACAGATAATTACATAAACATGTTATAACTTTTAGAAAATTCTATACACTTTATACAGATTTCCGACGGTAATTATTACTTTCATATTACTATTATATGGAATGCTTATAATTCATATTCATCAACTGAAACGTTTAAATAACATATGATATATCAAAAATATGGCGGATTTCTTTTGTTCCAATAAAATCATGTTTAATATCAGTATCCTTTTATAAAATTGAAAATAGACAATATTTACTTTATACTATCAAAATTTTTATACAAACGATGTAATTATATATCCTAAAAAGTTTTTTTTTCTAGATTAATAGCGAATATCAATAATTTGTCCAGCACTAACTTGAGAAGATTTTAATTACAAATTAATAAACCAATGTTCACTACTTACTTAGTGCTTAGACCTGAAAAAAGAACAACGTACGTTTAAATGAAACACCTTAACTGGGAATTGTAATAACATACTAGGATAACACATTTTCCTGGTATATTTGAAATTACGAATTGCTAAATTTCCTTTAATGCAAATTTAAATGTAGCTTTATTTACTTATACAAATTTCCATCTCTAGTATTGCCATTGATAATATGTATTCCTAATTTTGTAGTATTAAAAGTTTCATACGTTAACAAATTTCCCCAGCTATTCGAAACTGCAGAAATATCCTACGTGTTTCTCCATTAAGCACGTTTCGCTGAGTACAAAATGTTAATTGTTCTAGTCCACTACGAAAATTAAATATTCGAAAATGTGTGTAATTTGCACAAACACTGGATTACAAATAATCTTAGATTGTTTGCGTACAGATTTCCAAATAACAATTTAAAGCAAGTTGCTGTAAATTTTGCCATTGGTTAATTTTTTGCTCTAAAGCAGTGCTTCTCAAACTTTCAATGTTGGTGACCCAATATTCAATCAGAATATTGGGTCCCCCCTCCCTTCAATACAATACCAATGTATTGAATTAAAAAATACTATACTTTGACACTGCAGCTACAATACAACTTAAACCTCTTAAGTACCACCAGCGTATATAAACGTCTCGCTCAACTAAAGCGTTAAGTGCCCCGACGTATATGTACGTCTTTCCGAAATACGATCCTTCCTGTGCATTGCTATCCATAAAATTATTCCGAAGGCTTTGGAATGCAATAAAAGGACCTTGAAAGTATTTCTGAAGCATTTTGTTTGTGTTTCATCCCCCCCCCATACATCACATAAGCGCGCCTACGTGAAAAACGGTGGCATTGGGGAGCGACTAGCGTACCTTTTAATCATCAATTAAAGGATTAAATTATAAACCATACAAATTATCAACATAAATGTTAATTTTATATATGACACGCCCATGGGGTCACTGGAATTTATTAAACTTGTTCTTAACTGAGTATTATTAATTTAATTATAAAATACATTTTGCAGTACTCTGATAATTTTATAAGTGTATGGAATCAGTGTAAAAGTGTATTTTTTTAATATTTCAGAATGTATTTTGTTTGCTTAATTTTAATAAATTAATAATTTTTTTAAATAATCATTTGTTTTCGACTTTTCAAAATGCTCGCCCCACAGTTTGAGAAACACTGCTCTAAAGGCTTTTTCATTAGATGGTAAAATAAAATTCAAGCAAATGCTTATTTAAAAAGAGCCTAGAAATAAAAATTATTTAATTTTATAGAGCGGTTCAGTAGCACCATCACTCGCTTTAAGAGCAGTCATTCCTTAAGTATATTAATTAAGTGTTTAGTTTACTAAAGCTATGCTTCCAAGTATAAACTGTATATTTTACCTCACCGATAGTGAGTACTGGATGGTCGATTTTGATCTTGACTTTTTCTAGATTATTCCGTGCTTAAATGATGACTTCTTCCTCTAGAACTTTATATAATTAGATATTTTCCTTTTAATTGAATAATGCAATAATGCTTCAGAAAATGAGAGTATTTTTATCCAGGAATTTCTTAACTTTTTTATGACATTTTTAATTTTATTACCATTAAATTATTTTGAAAATATTTTATCAGAAGCCCTTATTCCCAAAATATAATTTTTTCTTAAGGACCTATTTCTTCTATGAGCACCGGTTGGGAACAATGATCTAATTCAGACTCTTATCGATATATCATTAAGTATATTTTATTTCAAAAAACTTTGAAGTTTCTGAAATTTTTCTTAAACATATATTTAAAGACATCTAGGTACAAATTGTAAATTTATTTGTGATTTTCAACTATTCATTACACATAGAAGCTTAACTTGCAGCAACAAAGCATGCAGAAAGGGTACGAAGTACAAAAGAGTTATGTTTTATTAAGACACAGTACGATTCAATTGACCAAAATCGGTCAAATAATCAAATTTAACTTTTTTAGTCTAAATTATTCTATATATACTTTTCTATAACCTCACAAAATTTGAAAGCTCTAAACTTAAAAAACGCAGAATTATGATAGATTTCACGTTCGTTTTTATTCTATTCCTATGGCTCAAAATTTTAAACTGACTTATCTCAAAAAAGGTAAAAATATTTTGTCTTAATTAAAATGCTAAGGTTTTTTTTTTTTCTGTTGCGCCTAATGTTTTGATTTTTATCAATTGTTAATAACATTAAAAAATTGGTATGCTTTTTTTGAATAAAAAACAATATATTTTTTAAATTTGAACTAAAAAATTTATACATTTGTTAAGAATTTTCAAAAACTTTTAAAAAAAGTATTATATGAATAAAACCGTTAACGAAAAACCCATTAAAATTTTTTCTTTACATGGTTTGCCACTTGTAAAAAGGGTTTTCATTTGTAAATTTTTTGGGGGGAACGCTTTTAAAATCCCCCCTTTTTTTTTTTAAAGATTACATGGCTGGGTTTTTTTTATAAAATTTTTGGCACAAAACCCTTTTTAACGAAATCATAGGAGGCAACCAAGAAAATTTTAAGAATCCTTAAATTAAAAATCTTTGAGTAAATCATGCCCTTAAGGAAAAAAACCCGAAACGGGGAAATTTCTCTATGTATTTTTTTTTTGTTTAACACCCCGTTTTCAGTCGGGGGGGTAAATAATGATCATTTTGCTTTGTTTGTGACGAGGTACTGTTTAGTCCAAAAATCGTTCATTGTATTCCTCTTATGATATCATACTACGTTCAAAATCGTGATTTTAAAAAAAGTGCACAAATGGTTAATTTTCATGATATTTAGTGTCACTTGCACTCAAATACATGTATAAAATGGTTTAGAGAATTTTATTACTATCAAAAATTATTAATATGCAATATTTTGGAAAAATATTAAATAAGAATGGCCTATATATATTTCCAAGACGTTCGCCTTTTATGAAAAATGCTTCAATAATAATAACATATCCCCCTTATATAAAGTAATGACTTCTCCAGAGAGCTTGAATAAGGAATTCTGAGAAATTCACTTTATTTTTTGTAAACCAATTGAAATAATTATCGGGGCTTAAAATTTCCCCCCTGTTTTATTATAAAATTTGGGTAAATTCACTTCAAGTTATATATTTCATAAATTTGGGGTTCAGCTTTTTTAAAAGGTCCGGCAATATACGGGAATAATTTATTATTATAGAAATTTTTTATAAAAAAATATTTTAAAGGGGCATTCTATGTTCATATTTTGTTAAAAATATTGTATTTTTTTTTTTTCAACACAAGAGCACGGTATTTAGATATACCTATATTGCCCAAAAACAATCAAATTGCTCTTGAAAGAATAACTAATATTTAAAAAAATTTGAAATTAAATTTTTTATTTTTTTATTATTTCATCATATAACAAGTTAATAATAAATATTAACAATAAAAATTTACTTACTTCGGGGGAAAAAAAATTCAAAAAGTCTTAAAAAGTGTGTCATTATATGTTTGTTTTTTTTAATTGGGGGAAATTTAAAGCATAAAAGGGGTTCCCCGGACAATTTGAGTTAAAATAATATTCTTAAAAAAGTTTTCACAATTCAAACCCCGGCCTCATATCGTAAATATTATCCATTTATAGGCTTTTACAAAATCACGGTTCCGAACGTAGTCGGATACCTTAAGGTGGGTAAATAAAAAGAATGAAGAATGATTGTGTTTTGGATGATTAGGGACCATAATGAGTTCCTCTAAAAACAAAATTAAAACAAAGAATTGTTTAACATGTTATATTTCCTTAAAAAATTGAACTGTTTTCTTTATTTTTATTACTACATATTTTTTTAGTAAGTGTACCTTCTCATAAACTTTCAGTGTATAATGACTGGGAATTCCTAATTTCCGTCCGCAATAAATTAATACTCAGAATCGATGCTTCTCACTGCCCATTGTTCATTGATCGAATCTAGTAAACGCAATTTTAAAAGCGAAGTGAAGGAAAGAAGGCACATGGATGTAATAAATAAGGAATAAATAGAAATTCGGTTTTCCACTGGGACGTGACTGCTTTGACGAAGTTAAGAATACCATTGGACATCTGGTTTCTGAGAAAACGTGCTCCAAAAGTCAGGATGCCGGCTCCAGAGAGAAATGAAAGAAATATCGTAATTTTTTACAGTATGGGACTATTTGCAGTTCTCATTTACTGGATCTATTTCGAGAGCTGGGTGAAAATTTGTATCGAATTAGTGGCAGTGAAAATTACCTTACCGAAACTCTTTTCGTACGATTTAAGTATGATTGAATAAATATTTGTGTGTCATATGAAAAAAAGTATTTAACTATTGCAAATATAAAGTAGTTAAACTGATTTATAACTTTTTCTTAGATTCTTAAATTCTAGATATTTTGTAAAAGTATCGTAATAATGAAGGGGTTTATAATTTGTGGAACACTGCCGGAAATATTGTTCGGAGCCTCTTAATATTTGTAATAGAGTACGAAATTCAATTTAGAACAGTTATAATATATTTAATGTTGCCAATAAATTCAGCAACTAATTATTATTTCCCATAGGTAATGCTATTGTAAAATTTTACTACAGAATAAGGTAATTGATTAGAGAAATGTGATTAATAATTTGTCTTCTTTCAGTTCCATAAATTATATATCGGTACAGTGTCGTCCCGTAAAAATATATTACAAAAATGTAAATGTTATAAGCAATGCAATATAGTAGAAGTATACGTGCATGAATCATTTTACATTTGAAGAAAAATTCTAATATTTCGAATTTTAAGGTTTTCTTAGTCTTTAAAAGTAATTAAAATGAAATGTTTGTAAAATGAAATAATTTGTTTAAATCTTTTAGTCATTCAAAAAAAATTACATTAAATTTAAAAAAAAATTGCTAAAAAATGGCACCCTTTTCCCCAATTTTAAATTAAACTAAATGTGGCAACGCGAAACAGATTCATAGTAATTCCTACGAAAGGGAATTTTAAGCTTGCCTTCCCTATTCAATAACGATATTCAAGTACTTGAAGACGAAGACCCAAATTATTTCGTTTGGGACTGAGGCAATGATAATTCTCATCCCGATTTATTATTATTATTGAATCGATTGTTGTATATTATATAAACAACTGATTTCGTATTGCTGAAACTATCCCCTACATGTTGTGATGGATCTATTCGTGTCCCTTCTTCTGATCCTCTTGGAAAACCTTTGGGCTATCAATTCGCGTTATTCACAACCAACCCTTCGGAAGAAGAAAAAGTGATATGCAAATTAAGTCTACTATATATAGCCCGAAGATTTTTTCTTGCTAGAGGGGTATCAGTGGATGAAAAACGAAGGTGTTTTATGTGTCAGGTTAGATTCTTACTGACAGGTATCATTATTTAATTATTATGTATAAATACTTATTAGGAGAAAGATTTAAAGTGACGATTGGTCACTGAGATTAAATTAATATTAGCTTAAATCGGATAATAGATTAGATTCTACATAAAAGAGGACCGGGGTTTAATAGTCTTCTAATCATTAGTGTATTTCTTTTTTTTTTTCCCCCTTTCACGGTTAGCCCAGACATTCTCTTACTGTTATTAGTTGGTTTTTGTCGTTATATTTGTGATCAACAGATAAAAATTTTTAAAATCATGGGGGAGTGTTTCTTCCCTTCCTCCTACATATCTAGGTGCCCAAGAAAGAGGTGAAGACCTCTCACAATGTTACGTGGCTTATACCAGAAAGATTAAAAACGAACGAAAAAAAAATTTTTGGGGGTTTAAATTGGCCCCCGCCATCTTTAATAAGGGGAAAAATCTGTTTAAAATCATGACGGATTTTAATTCTGAAGATACACACTGCAATATCAAAAGCATTTTATAACTGAATGTAAAAAAAAAAAATGGATGCTTAGTTAATAAACATCAGTTAAAAGTCTGGACACAACTAAAATGATTTAAAAGTTCATTAAAATGCAATGGAATGTACTTGATTAATAATGGGTGGAACTGAGAAGGAACATCTGAACCCTTTAACTGGTTTCTCTGGACACGGTAAGGCTACCGGAAGCTTGGCATGACCGGTTTGCCCTTACGCTGTACGGGCACTGATATTTTAAACTTTATACGTTTGCTTTGTACAAATTTTTAATTTTTCTAGGAGATTATTAATTATAGTGTATGTTTTTAAGAGACGCAATTTGTCGATGATGCTGTAATAGTTCTCATCTGGTATTTTATTTGTGGTGAAGGCGGGAATTTTTCTTTGAAAGCAGGGATTTAGATTCGATAAAGAACAGTAATTAACAAGGCAATGAGCAATTTGTTGCTTGAGGAGAAATTGAAAAAGGAAGGATAATCCAAAAAAATCCGGTATTATATCAATACCATTGCAATATAAGACTTAGTATTACATCATGCTTCAATTTGTTTGCGCATATATATATGTATATAATCACAAAATCCTCAACCGTTTGAAAAAGAAGTGCAAACATGATTTTTTTTATAAGTTTGAGATAAATTATTTGAAGATATATGAAACGTTTTTCATGGCACGCCGAATATACTTATAAAAGTCAAACATTTAGGTATTTTTGTTTTTCAACAATTAGAAAATAAAAAATAGTGTAAATACTTTAAAAAGGAAAATTAAAATCGAACCCTTCCACATTTTCTAATTTTGTTAAGTGTTGTGCTTAGTTATATGCAATAAAAAATTGCCTTTTTATACAAAGTTTCTAAACGAATTCTAAATTATAACTAGCAGTTTTCTTATTTTGGGATCATTAATTTTTAATGTTTCAAAATTATATAATTAGCGTCAATAACTTGCCTTAAGTATTGTTTATTCGATATATTTTACTAAAATATTAGTTCTTCTCGAAACACTAGAGTGTTCCACAACTTTTCATTCACATTTCAGTATTTCATTATTACTTTATTACTATTTAATAAAAATTAAAAAATTTTCTTTCGTATCTAACTTTTAAAAATGAAATGTAAAAAGTATATATGCATTTTTGTTTCTGTAACAAACTTTAAAATTCGATTTACTGAAGTGTACATTTTACTGAATTCTTTTAGATTAGAAATATTTTTAGAAATTTTATTTTGTATGGAAGGGGCTTTTAAGAGCATCAGAAGCTTTTTTCAGTGAATCGTTTTTTGAAAGTTCGAGCAGTTGAGCTGAGAGCAAAAGCTCTTAAGTACTTAATCCTCACTTTGAAAAGTGTCGAAAGATTAAATTTTAACGGAAACATTTAAAAGATAAATAAAATATATGTTAAAGCTATAACTCTAGTATAACGTTCCTTATTTTTTTAAAGAAGAGATGTATAGTTCTTTTATTTAAATTTATATAGATGATGTATGAGTTTTTAAGAAAAAACTTTGATTGCTGTATTTTATTTATTTATTTTTTTGACTAAAAGAAATCAAAATTATATGCATATTTGAATATATATGTATATTCATCTGAATCAATCTCTTGTGTTTCATAATCTTATTTAGGGATTAAAAAAATGCTATTTAGCAAAAAAAGAAGAAAAAATTAGTAACAAAACACTGGTTTTTGTTCATATACAAAAATATTTTCTATGCTCGTATTTGATGTATCGGACTGGGGGGGTTATAAATATATGCAAATTTTCTCTAAAATGAACAAATCTTTCTCATAGACTGGCGAGATCTTTTTATTGCATTCGAAAACCTTCGGAATATTTTTACTAATAGCAGCATAAAGAAGTTAATCGTATTTATGAAAGACGTATATATACGTCTGGGGCATTAACAGCACTGGGGGAATGAGACGAATATATACTCCGGTGGCAGTATGTCAACTATCCTCTATCCACTCTTAAATGCCTTCGTTAGTGTTTATTAATGACCCACTGTGAAGCAACTCGAGATCTGTTTACGACTGTCCTAGTAATTTTGATCCGTGGTCTAGTGACGGGGATGTGACACCTGATCTGCAACCTCCCTCTCTGAACTTTCACACAACATCGAGAGGGATTCGAACCTCGATCACCTTAACAGACATCACCCACTCAATGGCAAAGAGTCAGTGACCATGACCATTTGGTTATGGCAGCCAACAAAAGCCTTCGTTGAGTATAAACTTTCCCAAATTTTATTTATAATGTTGCTACCAATTTGCTCTGCCGTTTTAATTTAACCCTTTCTTGACTGGTGTGCCAAGCATGCACAAGTTTCAAAACCCCTAATTGGGCTGTAAGCCATTCAATGCATTTTTCCGTGTGGACAACCAATTCTGTAGAACAATAAAGAAACGCGATGCAACATTGCATCATTTGGCTGCTGATGACATTTAGGTTGTATGCATATGAGACACATCGGTGTCTAAAATGCTTTCCGTTAATCATTACGTCATCGAAAAATCATTAAATGAAATGATAGAGATTAATAATAAATGGTTAAATGAATGAGAAATAGTATTGTCCACAGCAAGCCTTTGCTTGGTGCAAGAATTTTAATAATTATACTATGGTATTATTCTCGTGTTTCATCTGTAGGGAAGAGAAAACCGTCGATCAATTTTGAGAACAAAATTCCACGTAGATCAATGATATAAGAATGAAAAGAAATAATTGTTTGTCTGAACAAACATTTATATCTTTCGTTACGTAAACTAAACTATAATCAACTGATACTGAGGGTTGCTTACATATTTTTTTTTCGGAATGCATTGATCTAGTTTGGAGATTTGAGGAGTGGGGTGCCAATTATTATATCGTTGTCGTCACTTTCATGCGGTTCAAATCTACATTTTATATTGCCAACAGCCGTTACACAACTTTGTAGTGCGATGCTAAGCGATTTAAAAACTGTTTTTGATTGAGGAACAAATATAATTATTTGCTCTAAAATGTTCATTTTTTCTCAACCTTAAAATTCTCCTTTATGACTATCACATTCCTCCTGCATGAGTATTGAATGCATTTTGTAGTATTAGCAAATAACGAAATGGAAGTTTTGTCCTGAACATTTTAAAACTGCATCATCGATATTCAAATCCTAAGGATATTTTTTTTCTTTATTTTTCTATAAAAATAGCTGTTTTAAATTCCTTTTCTAGTCTTGTTTGCATTACTAACATTTTACCGTATCCAATAACCATCGATTCCATGTGTGTGGCAATTAGAAGTGAAACAGATATTTTGTGTTCTTTGCCACTGGACATTCAACTGAAATTAGTTTGCGCAGGTTTCGTGTTTTGCTTTTTATGAGCATATGTAAGACACCGATAAGAAATTTTATTGCTTTGTGGGCGTCGTTGATGTCTCTTTCATTGAATACATATTGCTCATTACCTTTTATCGAGAAAATTATATCCTGAATAGCAAATGGTATTCTTTTTTGAAACAAGGTATTTTTATAGAAAAACAATCTAATCTTATTTATTGAAAGCTTTTTTTTTTACCCTTTTTTCTCCATTTTCAAGCATGTTAATGAATTGAACTGCCCAACAGCATGAATAATGTTCTTGGATAGTATTGATGAGCGATTTTATCTACATTTAAATTTGTATGCATATACATGCTTACATATATATTGATACATACAAGCACCTTTTGTATTTACACATTCTTATTCTTTTGTGTGTCCGAGATTTGTTACTTAATAAACAACCCTAAGTTCTGCAGATAATAAAAGCTTATCCATTATTTAATTAATTAATGTTGAATAATAAATTAAGTTTTTACACGATCAATGCTAAACTTTATTCACTTGTGTGATTGAACCGTGGATTGAAGAGAGAGGATAATGACAAACCCTTTTTATTGTAACTCATAATGCAGTGCAGATAACGTTATGCCTTCCATATTTACACGTGTACCCATAGATTTTGTGCGATCCTTTCTTCTGACAAAACGCCGGCAACCTATGGCCATGAGAAAAATAACACACCACCTGCGAGAGAAATTAGAGGTAAAAAAGGGGCCACCCCAAACCAAGAGGGTGGAGTGAGCAGTCAGCTTGAAACACTCGAAAAGGGATGCTGTTTTTTGCCTCCTCCATCACCAATAAAATATTTTGTAGTATTGAAATACTTTTGCAGTATGAATAAATTTATCTAAATGCAAATATTGTAATTAATAGCTGTATAGACTTAATAAAAAATAAATAAATTTTTTAAATCTCGCGCTACTTATCAATTTTCCCAAACAGTCACAGAGCCGAAATTTTAATAGTGGTCCGTCTATTTGTAATCAAATGCAATTCATACCGTTGTGGATTGCCGTTTAATATCTACGTCTAAGAATTTGATATATTCTACTATTAGTTAAACAGGAAGGTCTTGCTTTAATATAATATTCTCCCGTAAGTGAAGATATACTCGAAAGCTCTCTTTTTTTTTTAATGCTCTTTTTTATAAGAATTAAGTAAGGAATATGTTGATTTCTTGTCAGTTTTAGAAAAGTTTAAAAATTAAGATTGCGAAAAACATACTTCCTCATTTAATTTACCCAGGTAACCCGCGGTCACTCGCGCCTATTTTAGTACCGTCGTCCTCACTTGGGGTGTAGAAATTTTAAACTTTTAACACGTGTATTTAATTATGAAGAAATAAAATTAAGTCAATTTATGATACATATTTATAAAGTACAAGATGTTTTGTGCTTTACAAATAAGAGATATTAAATTTATTGCATACAAATGAGACTAACATTAATTTTAAACTAAACATACAAATTTTCATTTTAAAACACATAATTATATATTTTTCATAAACTAGTAAAACGTATATACCAGTAATAAATATACTTTATAATTAATGAGATAATGATAGTAGAAAGTATATAAAGAAAAATAATATTTTAATCATTTTCCAAACATTCAGAGCAGACTGTATACAAATTAACTCCAACTTCTCAGGGGTTTATAAGCCCTCCAGATAAAACTTTTGAGTCATTACATTCCAATCGTTCGAAGAGGGTTGTATCAAGCCCTGAAGGTTCAATGACCTAAAATGTGCAGCTACAGAAAAATCGAAGGTTCTGCATTCTTTTTACAGTCCTGGGAGGGATTTTTCTTGTTGCTGAGGTGTACAAGACACCCCGCGCAGTGATCATGGGTTAAGGTACCCAATTACTTGCGACAAATATCTTTTGAAAAAATGAAGATGTGAAGGTTTTTGTAATTTTTAGGTTTATTTAGTATATTTTAAGCAAAAATCGTAAAATTTGAAAACAGAGAAAAAAATTTTTTATTATTAAAATGGGGAAAAAAAACCCTGTTTTAAAAAATTTCTATTTTCTTTTAAGTGTCAGTGTTTGAAATGACTTTCAGAATAATAGATATTTTAATTTTTACAAAACTAGAGACCTCTATCTTAGTGACTATATGAAATTGTTTAAAAATAGTGATTATATTTCACATAAGGATTTGAAAATTTTGAAATAATACAGTGATTGATAATTCTAAGAACAAAATACTTCTACTGTTATACAAAACATTTACAAAAAGTTTCATTAAATTATTTTCAAAACTTTGTGAGCAATCACTGTCCCGTTTGAGTTTTCGAAAAAACACATTTTCGAGTAAAACGTATTTTAAAGTTTCACATCTTGTGTAAAGTTATGGCATCTTCTTTGGTTAAAAACCACTTGTATTTTTTGTTCTAGTGAATGGAAAACAAAAGCTTGGGATTTTTATTAAGCTAATAAAATGGTCTATAAAATAAAATCATAAAACAAATTTGTCAATTTTTGAAAAATCACGATTTTGGGTAGTGGATCTTTAATGACCACAATTGCCACTTTAAGAGCACTTGTATTGTAGAGGGTCTGATGCAATTTAAAATTATGGAGACTCAAATTCTTCAAATAGACTTATTGTTACGGCAGCGTTTCTCAAAATGTGGGGTGCGACGCCCTAGGGGGCGTGATAAGCTTACCAGGGGCGGGGACGAGTTTATCAAAAACTTGAAAATAAAAAAAAAATATTTAAAAAAAATATTAATTTACTGAAAAGAAGAAGAACAAAATACGCTCTGTCTTAATAAATAGTAAAATACACATTTGCATGGTATAATATACTTCGAAATGTATCAGTACTGTACAATGTATTTGATCATTAATTAATCAATAATGAGTGAATATTAAGTTCAATAATTATAAGTGACTCCCACACATGGGCTCGTCATATACAAAATTATACACAAAGTTTAATACTTATCTTGATTATTTGTACGATTTATATAATTAAAGTCATATGAAAAGCTTTAGCGTCAAAGTGCATTATTATTGAATTCAATACATTTTTATTGTATTGAGGAAGGGGGACGTTGAAAAGGATGATTGAAAATTGGATCACAAATATTGAAAGTTTGAGAAGCCCTATGCTACGGTCAAAGTCAAGCAGTTAGTTCTTGCTTCTTGATCTTATTCGAAAACTATGAGTTTCATAGCCAATAGTCTCTGTACTGCCTCTAAACAGCGTTGTTCAGAAAGGAAGTCAATTCTCATTTTTCATTGTTTAAGATTTATATGAAACTTTTAAAACCATATAGCCATTGGAATCAAAGGAATTTCTATTTATTCCAAGTTCTTTAACTATTGTTTTTCGAATTGGTGTTCCACCATTACATTATTTGGAAATTGTATTAATAGTATTTGTAAATTATATTATTTGAAAATATTTCACATTGAATGGTCTAAACTTAAGAGAATATCAATAAGTATTGACTAAAAATAGTTATGCTAAATATTTATCACTGCTATTTTATAAATTGTTCTCCGGTTGTATATATATATATATATACTAGCTGGATGGCCCGGCGTTGCACGGGATTCTTCAAGTGTACGGCTTTATGCCTTGGAAGATTCCCCTTCCCTTTCAGTGTCAGCACTTCCTCGTGTTGTGTGATTTCTATATAAATGTCATTAAAATACTCTTGTTCGAAGTTCCTTCTACATCTTTGTCCTGTTGGACGGGGCTGTTTTCTCGCCACTTAGCTCGGAGTTGCAAGGGCTTTTTCCGTGGGTACAATTTTATCCCTATAGAACCAGTACACCAGTACTTCTGTGTGTGTGTGTGTGCTACTGAACGATGTGAGTGATTTCTATATTTATGTCATTTAAATCCTCTTTTCAGAAATTTCTTTCACTTCTTAACTTTAGCAGAGAGGTTTCTTTTCCTTCATTCCAGCATTGTATATATTTTTTTAAGTATAAAACCCCATTTTTTCACCGAGGGATAAGATCTTTTTTTTTCAAACTTCTATTTGTGATTAAAAATTTACAATGCTAATCCAGTTTTGTTCTCAAGAAAACAGACTATGTACGAATTTATTATTAAATACATAATTTAGTAATAAATAATAAAATGCAATATAACTTGAACTCTTAAAAAATTATTAATTTATGTCAATTTTCGTTAAATAATGAACCAAAAAATGTGTACCGTTAGCTATGAAAGGACTGTTTTTATCTGGATGTTTGATTAAATATATGTAACTATGAAAAAAGAACTATGGGGAGGAGCCTAAAAATTTGTTCACATTCCTTGTATAAAAAAAGATTTAAAAGGAAATAGTACTATTTAATAAAAACAGGGCAGAATTTTCTATATTTAAAGGTTTTTCAATAAATTATTTTTCTACAAGAAAACTATCAGTTGCGATGCATTATTTAAAACTAAGATCGTATATTGATTATTTTATACATGAAACAATGAATACTTTCTTAAAATTCAAACTAATAAAGTGGATTTGGAAAATTACTGAAAAATTCATTATTTGCACTCATTATAGAAGAAAAAACATTCAAAAAAGATCTTTTTATCTGACAGAAAAATCTTTCATCTGCTTACGTACTCTCCGTAAGTTGTTTTTATGCACATGCGTTATAAGCGCTCAAACTCGTGTGTTCTTAGGTAGCTTTCCCGTAATTAACTATTACTGGAATTTGGCTATTTTTCCAATTTTCTTTCGCTGAATTTTTGCGGCTCCCAAGACGGAAAAAAATACATATTCTTTAAAAATAATTTATGTATAAAGAAAGCAGAATTTTTTTTTAATTACAAAATTCCAAAATTTTTTTTTGAATTTTTACAATATTTTGTTTTAAATTAACTTAGCAGTGTTGGAAAAGATTAAAAAAATTTACCAGTCAGCTTGAAAAATAATTTTACCTTTTTTTTAGGAATTTAAATTAGAAAAATGTAAAACATTGTAGAACTTGAGATTTTAGTAATATATTTCAAGTCAATCACATGTTAAAAGCCTTTATTTTTCAAACAAAATGAATTAATACAGTCCATAGAGCAACGTCATGAAATTCCATTTTGGCTGAAAACTAATTTTCGATCCAACGTTTGTCATTGTTTTAACAATAACATTGTTAAAACAATGTAGACAAATCAAAATTGGCGCCAAAAACTGGATTTAATTAATATATTTTTAACTAATTGCGATATCGGACCAAATTGTGAATCTAAATCATTCTCGAATCCACTTGAACCCACAGAAAAATTTTATCCAAATAGGTCCAGCCGCTTAGAAGGAGTTCAGTTACATACACACGCTCAGAATTATATATATAAAGATATATGCCTTACCTTGGCGAAATGAATAATCTTTCCGATACTATAATTATTTTTTTATCTGATTTTGATAGAGCAATTAGATTGCAATTTTAAAAACGGCGAAAATATCTGAAAATTCTTCCCTATTCTTTCTTTATTTTTTCATGCCGGGCATTAGCAGAATAAACAGCACACGGGGGTAAAACAATTATGCGTCTTAAGGTTTTTAATTAATATATTTTTAACTAATTGCGATATCGTACAGAATTGTGAATCTAAACCATTCTCGAATCCACTTGAACGCACACAAAAACATTTCATTGATATCGGTCCAGTCCTTTAGGAGGAGTTCAGTCACATACACACACAAACAGAAGAATTACATACATGAAGATTATTTGAAAATATATTAATTAAAATGCTAAAAAGCATGATTAATCTGCATTTTTGTAACAATAAAGACCCGGTTTGGCCAGTTTGGCTGAAAATCGATTTTCGTCGCCAACTTACGTCTTTTTTATAACAATAACGTTGTTACAACAATGCAGGTGAATGTTGAGTTGTATGTTTTGAATGTTTTTATTTAATAAATTTTAACTAATTTCGATATCGGACCGGATTGTGATTTTAAACTATTCTCGAACCCACTTGAATCCACACAAAAATTTCATCGAAATCGGTCTAGCCGTTTAGGAGGAGTTTAGTCACTTACGCACAAAATATTTTTATATATAAAGATATGTTCCTTTTTGAAGTTTTCATTTAAATGATTGTTATAAACAAAGACAATCTAAGATTAAGAATGAAAAAGACTTTCAAATAATCAATACTTATATCTCCAAATGAATAAAAAAACTTACAATAAATCTTTTGTTCCATTTTATAAGTAAAAGTAAAGGCTAATAAATTGTTTCATATTAATAAATGTTCCTTTTCTTCACTTGACATGAAAAAATTGTTGTATTTTGATGAAAACTAATCGTTTGAGTTACGTTTGTACTTTACTTTAAAAACGAAGGAATGGAAGAAAGTGAGATAAAAAAAATCTCTTGTACGCTGAATGAAAAAAAATTAGGTTTTAAAAAAAATAACTGAAAATAAAATCAAAAGTGAACAATACCTTGCTTTTTATAACAATTCTAGATTGTTGTAGGTGTTTTTAAGCAATGTATTCTGTACCTCTTTTTATCCACATGAACAAAGAGACACAGCTGCAAATCTTCTGTTTTTGTACCTTTTTTCCAACACAAATAAGTTTATAATCTTTCTAGTTTATAACTTTTTAAAAATTTTGTTAAAAAAAAATATGAATCCACTTTTTTTTTTTGTTAATTGCACATACCAGTCGTATTAAGCATAGAAACTGATAAAAATAAATATAAAAAAAATATATATATAAATAAAAAATTGTGCAGTTAAAATTTAAAATAAAAAGGAAGGAAAA
The DNA here is from genome assembly GCA_019973955.1 of Trichonephila inaurata madagascariensis. Taxonomy (NCBI): domain Eukaryota; kingdom Metazoa; phylum Arthropoda; class Arachnida; order Araneae; family Nephilidae; genus Trichonephila; species Trichonephila inaurata. The sequence continues at coordinate 61,711 of BMAV01010189.1, forward strand.
ATATAAAATAAAGTTATCGAAGTATCAGCGAAAACTCCTCTTAATATATTGAAAGTAACGCTTAAAAATTCACCGAATTTCATGGAAAAAAATTAATATATATATTTTTCTGTCTTACTATGAAAAAAAATTTGAATTTATTGCACTCCAAATAGAGTTCTAAGTAAAACTGAAATTAATTATAAAATTTTTCATTTTAGAACAGCTGAGTACAAATGAAATGTGGATAATAGAATTGAGTTTAAAGCGAAAAAAAAACTCAGCATTTTTATTGAGGAATGGTTTTTTTTCTAAATGCATTTATTCGTTTAACAAAAAACCAAATTAAAAAATTATTACTTAAGTTGCTTAATATTTTATGGCATTCTAGATATTAATATGTGCTTATGTATTAATCATTTGATAGAAATTTTTACAAGCAGCACACAAATTTTTTCGAATTGATTACGTTGAGATTACAATTTAATATTTTTTGACACTTTATTTTTAGTCATTTGACTTATAATAAAAAGTTTATCAAAATTTGTTAAAAATTTATATCAATAGAAACAACAAACAACATTTTTTTCATATCAATAGAAACAACAAACTGCACATTTTTAACCCGAGATCACTCGCGCGGGGTGTTCTGTACACCCCAGCAACAAAAAAATCCTTCCAGATTTCTAAAAAGAATGTGCAGAACCACGATTTTTTCTGTAGCTGCACATTTTAGGTCATTGAACCTTCAGGCGTGATGCAATCCCTCTTTAAGGAACGATTGGAATGTAATGACCTTCAAAAGTTTATCTGGAGGGCTGAGAACTCCCGCGAGAAGTTGAGCATTTGTATACAGTCTGATCTGAAAGTTTGGAAAATGATTAAAATATTATTTTTCTACTTTCTACAATCATTATCTCATTAATTATAAAGTATATTTATTACTGGCAAATACGTTTTACTGGTTTATGAAAAAATATAAAATTATGTGTTTTAAAATGAAAATTTTGTATGTTTAGTTTAAATTAATGTTAGTCTCATTTGTGTGCAATAAATTTAATAATTTTATTTGTATAATACAAAAAACATCTTGTACTTTATAAATATGTATCATAATGACATAATTTTTATTTTCATTATTAAATACACGTGTTAAAAGTTTGGGGTGTTCTCTACACCCCACGAGTAACGAAGGTACCAAAAACAGGCGCGAGTGACCGAGGGTTAATATAATTTGGAGAATACATGTAAATTTCTTATTATACACATTAAATAAAAATGGTAAAATAGAGTTCTTACTTTGCATTTAAATTTTGAATTCATTTCATTGGGAGAAGAAATAAAGGTTTGGAATACGGAAAATAAAGAAACACTGAACATGAAAAAAAGAGGAAGATTGATTGCGTAAGACTTTTTTTTTCATTCTACAATTTGATGAATTCCTGGCAGTAAATTAGTTATCAATGCTTGTTTTACAAGCTGACTGTTTAAAAAGATTGAAATGAAATTAATCTAGTTCGGATGTCCTATTTTATTTGGTTAAATGTATTCGTTAACCCTTTCGTGGCAGTGGATAATATGTCTAGCCACTTAACAAAAAGTTTTTCTCCAAACGGGCGGTGGGATATTTAGTCTACACATATCCGTTAATTGAAGCTAAAAAGCATAAAAATCAATACAGATGGCAGCTCGATGCCTTTTTTTTTTTTTGCATTCCATGTCCTTTGATGGGCAGTTAGAAGTTTTTCTCGGTGTAAATCTACAAAATGTGTTTTGATTACTATAAATAAAATTTCTGAATTGTGAAAAAATTTCGACAAGTATACCTTTCTCTTATCTGAATGAATGAAGCAAACATGCAAAGAAAAAAAAAAGGTTTTATTTAGGTTTTTGGAAAGCTTTTATATGTGGATAAAGGCTCTATCCACTGCCCACATAGAACAGAAAAAGGACCTTGAAATTTTCGCTCTTCCTCCACTTGAGAGGGTCGAAACAGAAGGGGACCTGTTCAGGAAATGCTCTCTTTGCAATACCAGAAAAGACATTCATCGCCCTCGATAGCTGTGTCGGTCCTACATCGTATCACTGCACTTCAAGCATATGGTCCTACTTGCTTTGAAAAGTTTCACCGTAAATAGCTCATCAAATTTGTGAAATAACTAATTTACATCCTCAAAAATATTACTTTATTTCAAACTTTTTATACTAAAATTGAATAAAATATAAAATGTGGATATATACAAATTTCAATGTAAATTTTAGTAAGTATTCTATTATTACTTTATTACATTTGTATTTTGTATTTAATTGTTATTGAAATACTTATTAGCATAAATATTAATTTTTCATAAAAAAATGTTTATTATAATAAGATTTATTTTTTATGTCCTGAATAGTACGTTGAATGTCTTAAGTGTGTGGTGGCTATAACGTCTAGCCTCCATCCAAGAAAAAGAACCCTGATTAGATATTTTTTGTGTGTAAATAAAGTTTATAGAGGATGAGAACACTACATTTATCGAGTACTTTATCACAGAAAAGTTTGTTTTAGCTTTGTGCCTGCGAAAGGTTTAAGGTGCACAACTGTTAAGACCGGATTATTGTGAAAGCTACGTTAGAACGACATTGTTATGCTCGTTATCTTGAGATAGGTATCTCGTTGTAGGTGTAAACGCGTACACGTCAATTTAGAAACCAGGCTGAGATAAATGTTGGGGCGTTGTTGGGGGTCGAAACCTCTGAGTTTATGCGCTTATTGTCATTGGAACATGGATCGCAAGGCAATCCTCCGTCCCATATCTGAAGAGTGTGTGAGTCCTAATAGAAATGGCTGAACTTGGCTGGGGAGATGAAGCCTCCTGATTGGCTGGTTGGAGAGATAACCTGCAAACCTGCTGCTGTTTTATAAAAACAATTTTTAATCCCTTAATTGTCTCGCAAGAATTTATTAAGCTAGTCAAATATTAAATGAATAATGAATAAAATAAGGCAATTTTTAGCACAAATCAACTATCATAAACTTTAATCAAAATAAGTAATATTACTATACAATATTTATAGATATAAAACATAATTCATTTTCCCTTTTGACTATCCCTGTAAATATCATCCATAATAGATATACAAGTTATCCCCTTATTTATATAGATCCTATGTACTTTAATTTTCTTAAGCGTTTTAAAATATATATTAAAAAAAAGAGAGCGAGAGAAATAACTTATATATAATGAAAATTCTCATTTCATACAAGGTTTTTAAAAAGAACCAGTTTAGTTTTGTATTTTACCAGAATTTAATGGAATTTAACTACACTAGAATTTTTACAAGGCGAGGCACATTCATTATATGGGGCTTTAAAACATTATAAATACTTCAAACTTTCATTTCTGTGTATTTTAAGGAATAATAAATTTTAACGATTTTTCTTAGCCTCGGATAAAATAATATAGTATAGCTATTCTCTGTTTATATATATATATATATACACACACTTCTCATCTTACTTGAACAAAACCACTTTTGCCTTAGGTGATGTATTAAGTTATTACTATCGCATGTATATATATTATGTCGTTTATCATTTCCTTAAAGAATTAAAAACAAAGAATAGTTTATTGCTATTCATGCAGTTTAAAAGTTGGTTGTATGTATTTAATATACATTCTTTGAAGTAAAAGTTTCAAAAACATTGTTTTGATATTTTTTTTAATTTATTTTAAAACTATTTTTTGAAATTAGTTTTCTCAATTTTTTTTTCACAGAAATAATTTTCTTTTTTTTCATTGGCAACGATTTACCATTTTCTCCAATTTAGTAATATTTAAATGAATTAATTTTCCCTCAGGCTGAGTTTCTTTTTAGCACTCTTCCCTGATTGAAACAACTAAATACTTTTTTCTAAAGACATCGAAATCGAAATATGTGGAGAGATGGCAAGGCAGAAGGGAAAATAATACATTTTTTTTCCCCTTTTTGCGCGTGACTTCTTTGACAATTAAGAAATAACATTGGACAGCTGGTTCTCCATGAATACGTGCTCGGAAAGCCAGGCTGCAAATCGCGGTTTGGTTTCAAGGATCTATTATAAGCAATATTTCAGACCGAGGTGCTATTTTCAGTATTTATTCTGCAAAACGTCTCCTGAAAACCTGCGTTTTAATTTAATATTTTACGTGCATAACATAAATTGATTATGTTTTTATATCTGTTGTTTGCTTTTATTTGTTAGTTAATATTATTTTTCCAAACCAATTTCAATAGCTTTTTATTTTTAATTTATTTTAAAAATTCTATTTAAATTGTAATGAGGACCAAGTTAGCCTTGTGGTTATGGTCGAGAATTCGAGGACGACGCGTTAGGAGTTCCAGCCTTAGTGCCTTTGTAGAACCCGTGTGGAAGGACTGATGCAGAATAAATCTGCTGAGGCTCAGTATCCTCCCTTTGGCCTTCTTTGATAGTTCTGAGAAGAAAGTGAGAGCTGAGGTGTTGTCCTCGTCATCTGAACAAGGTTCAAAATTGGAAGGTCCGTCCCCAAGAGCCCTCGTATTGATTTTCAGTGAGATGGTAAAAAACCCACGCTCACTTTAATTTTAGTGTGTTGTTTAATGAAACACATTAATTATCTTTCGAAAAATATAGTAAAAAGATAACATATTCTGCAATTTGTGTTTTCACTCAGAAATCGAAATATCCTTTTCTCTTATATTAAAAATTTTAAAAAACCCTTTATTTTTAAACCCTAGTTTTTTTTTTTTTGGTTGTTTGTTATTTTTATTGTTTTTTTATGTAAATCTAACTTGATTTTTTATATTACGCAAATGTATAATGGAGTGTTTTTTTTTAAAAAAATTTACGGGTACTATGTAACTGCTAAATGTATTTATATTTTGAAAAAAAAATTTTGGTATTGTTTTATTTTCTTGTAATTTTTAAAAACCCCTTCTAAAAAATTAGAAAAAGTTTTTTTGATACTTTTTTTTTTTTTACTAAATTTTCTTATTTAATTAAGGGTTTTAAAAAATATTTATTATATATTATTAATGAATATTAACTGTCAAAAGTTGAACAAATAACTTTTTTCAAATTGCAAAGTTTTATATTACATTCGACAATGGCAAATATTTTAACGAATTGAAAATTTTTGATGATGAATTTTGCCTACGTATCGTTTATATTGGTTGACACGACTCAGCAACGATCTTTTCAGTTTATTTTTAAATTTTAAACTTTAATATTCTTAAATCTTCTAGGATTAAAATTATTAACATAAGTGTTTCGCGTTTAACTGAAGCATTTACCTAGTAATAACCATAAAACATTTTATTCAAATATGTTAGAGATAAATAACATCGTAATAAATAAAAATGAATAAATAGTTTTCATTTCAAATTAGCTCTTTAGAAATAAGTCACTCAGAATTTCTAAATTAAGTTTCATATACTCCATTCTCTAGTACACACCTAAAGTATACTTTTCTCGGTAACATCATTTATTATACAAAAATATAAGTAATAATAGAGAAATCTTACTGAATATTTTAATAATCCTTTTATTTAACCTTCGCTATATTTACATGACAAATACAACGCGAATATTAAAACCATATAGAGGGATTTTTATCACAAGTACAACAACACTAATCCAAATATATAAAAGGATTGAGAATTTTAAAAAATTTTTTCCAAAACCCACTTTTTACCTGGATTCTTCTAATCAAATGCGCTTTTTTCGTGATCCCACCACGACCGTAAAAGCCGAATAAATTCTCGATTCTGCAAGTTACTGGATAAGTTTACACTCTATTATTTCCATGCATTGAATTCATAGGATTGCATTTCCATCCGATAACAAGCTTTCCGAAGATTTCACCTGGAGTTACAACAGCAGAAAACATCTTTTCACTGAACCTCTGCACGTTCCCCTCCGATGTGACCACTACTCAATGGGAAGGATTCCCGCGCAGCAAAAGGGAATATCCCTCTGGTTTCTCTTCCCCAAATGATAAATGTTTCCAGGCTGTTCTCTTATGCATGCGATTGCATTATTGTTTCGTTAGGGTTAACTAGAGAGAGAAAAGGGTTTACTAATAGATAATTGTTGAATTATGTATGATGCTGCCAAGCTCTTCAATGGGAGTGAAAGTAGAATTGTTACATTTTGAGACGATGTTGCTTTGACGTTAATGAAATTATCTACTGTTAAAGTTTTAATAATTAATCCAATCTGAATAATATCGGAATATCCGTTCGAAATCAAAATCCGCCTTTTGAATTCGAATGAACAGAGTATAATTCGTTTTTGAACTGATTTCAAAAACCCAAAATAAAAAAGGGAAAGTTTTAGAATTTTCTACAAAAAAATAAAAAAAATTTTCTTACGAAAAATACTTCATAAATAATAATATTTCTGATTATATAAATAAAGACTTCCCGGAGTGTCTGAATTAAAATTTTTTGAAACATTCACATTTTTTCAGGGGTTATCACCAAATTGAAATAATTATGGGTTTTTAAAAATTTTTATAAACCCCCTTTTTAAAAATTTGGAAAGCCCAAATTCTATGTTTATATATTTAAAATTCTAGTTCACCCTTTGTACAGAGGGTCTGGAAGGTTTGTATGAAAACGGGAATACTATTATAACAAAAATTTTTTTTTTAAAAAAAGAGAATTTTTTTTGAAAATGTGTCATTCTATGTTCATTTCTTGTCAAAAGATTATACTTAAATAACTATTTATTGTAATAACATTCTCAAAACAATTTTATATACGTTTTCTGATCTAAGTAAATATCATAAATATTATCCATTTATACGCTTTTGCAAAATCACAGTTCTAAACGTAGTCGGATACCTTAAAATTGTTGATGTGCTTTAAACTTGTCGAGATTTTAACTCATCATGCTGGTGTACTTGGAAGCTAGATAAGTAGTGTACCAACTTACGTGTCATCCTTATATTTTAACTGAGGTTTACAGTATTACACATGTAACCTTCATGCAGCTTCAGAGACCTTAACCCCTGAACTGCGGATTAAAAATTACGCCATTAGCTTCCCAGAAACACCTTTTTTCACATTGGAGTGCATGTGTGGTGTTTTGCGGGGAAAAGAAATGGAATAAATAAGCAAATATTTTTTTATATAAGTATCTACTTCGAAAACACTGTCAACGTCATTTTATTGCATTCCAAAGCCTTCGGAATAGTTTTACTTATAACAGTATAACGAAAAGAGATCTTACTTCGGAAAAAAACTTAATAGTTCGGGGTGTTAACATATTAAATGGGCAAAAACTTTCGCATATACGCCAGGGGCACTTAAGGAGTTAATAAAAATCCAATTAAATCTTTCAATCAGCTTAGAATATGTTATCTAAAACAAAGGAAATTGTGAAAATTTATCATATATTTTAATCAATTCTTTTCATCAACTATATAAATTTTTTTTCGAGTTCTATTTTATTTTTGTTTTTATTAAATTTTTGGCAGTGGGAATTTTCAAAAAAATCCCAAAAACTTTATTTTAAACGGGAAAATAGTTAAAGGGGTTTTCCCCAAATAAAAAAATACATAAAAATCTTTCAAACGATATTTTTTAAAAAAAGAAATATTCATCGTTTTTTTTCCAAGCAATTTTGATTATCTTCGGGTAGACGAAATGTCCCTTTGGGTAAAATTATTTTCACAAATTCCTTTTTAAGCATTTTGACCCCCTTTTTTGGGGAAAATCGAAACATTTTTGAATGTTTTCTTACGAATCATTTCGAAAAGAATTTCAAAATTTTAAAAACAAAACTGTAATACCCCCCTTTTAACCCCTTTTAGAAGACGAAAGGTTAAATTTAGTCGAAAGTGTTACAGAGATAAACTAGAACTTAGAAGAGCAGAAAGTTTTGGAAATTGCCCAATTTATAAAGTAACTGCTTTATGAAAAGATTTCGGCTGAATATATATAGAAAAAAAAAACACTTTTTCCTTCAGAGTTACTTCAGAAATTATAATCGCGGAAGTTGCAAAAGTCAGAATGTATAAAGCTTGAATTCGGTTGAAAATATCTGCTTTCTGTTAAATAAACCTAATTTATTTGTTTAGTTTTATTGGTATGTTACAAGCAATAAACGTTTTAATTATAAATTCAAAATCTGTACACTGAAGACATCTACATATTTACAAATCATTCTGTTTATTTCTATATATTTATTTACATTTAAACTCTAATATAGTTCTATTTTCAGAATTTTCCAAAATATTGTTTATGGTATTATTTTAAAAGATTTATGTATTTTTTATGAAATGTTTTTTTTTCATTATAAATTTAATACATTCAAGTTATATATCACAATGATTCTAGTAATAGAAATACTTTGTATGCGCCTGCGATGTTGCGCAAAAGACGGAAAAAACCCCCCCGGGGTAAAATTTTTTGGGGTTAAAAAATTTTGGATCATGATGGTTTAATTTCCTCGCATTTGAAATTTTTTTCAAATTCGGTTTTAGATTTCTTAAAAAATTTTGTTTTGATTTCGGGTATTCCCGCTTCTTCGATATGACGTCAACACGGCTATCTCTGAATATTACAAATTATATTTTTTGTAGTTTTAGAGATTTTTATATTTTTCAAAAATATTTATATAAATGTAAATATTATTTAATATGTATTCATTTATTTTTTTTCCTTTGAGGCATAATTAAAAATGTTTTAAGGATGCATTTTCTTTAAAAAATTAATCTTTGAACAAAAGGATTCTCAGTTTCTTGGAAATGCGATTTGTGTTTGCAGTTTTGTTTCTACGCTCAAGATATAGTTCGATTAAAATTAAGTCTAGTTAAGATATAGTTCAATTAAAATTGAGTTTTTTTTTCTATTCCATACTCCTAAGCAGAAGTGTTATTTAAATTGATCTATTTTACATATTTTTTTTAACTCAAATTAATATTTCCGCAAAAGTTTCTTTTTCGATTTATGCATTCAAACTGTTGATTATTGCTCAATCGAGTCTAGTTTTTTTTATGTGTTTCTCAGATTTAGTTTTTATTTAATAATGTTAATGTTCTTATTTTCAGCTAATATTTAAGCTAAATGAGCTCTAGTTAATTGTTTTAGTTAACTTTTAACTTTATTATGTGTCATGCAATTTTACTTCTAAGTAAAGGCTTACCGAAATGTATTATTTTGCATGTTTGGATTCTATATTTAGAATAATCCTTTATTTGTCATGAAATTTTCGAAATACTGTTGTCGTGTTAGATGGAAGTCAAAAGAATGGAATTTGGATTACAAATATGACATGCTAAAATACCAACTTGATCGGGCAGGTTGGTGTAGTTTCTAAAATAGTCTTCCTTTTAAGAACATGATTTTATCAACGAAAAAACAATTACCGTGTGCCGTAATTTTTTTTTCAAAATAGGTGTCTTAAATAATGATATTTGTTGTTAAACGAAAGGAAAGGTATCTTATTGTGTAGACAAATATCTCAAATCAAACATACAGTTGAACCTGTTTTTGTGCGGTAGATAGGGACCGCATAAAAATAAACGCACAAAAAAAGTATTACAAAATTTCAAAAATTCTTACATATAAAATGTAATTCATTGAATAACTATATTTTTTTATGCGGTGGATAGGGACCGCATAAAGAAAGTCGCATTTATAAAATATGCCAATTATTTACGAAATGTATGTAAGAGTACTTCCATAACAAATAAATAATTAAATATTACGCATGGAAACATTTTAAAAAACATATAGTTCCTCATTGTATACACGGATAAGTTTTCAAAATGCACATACATAATTCAATGCTACTTATCGTAATCCAAAGCCCTGTGATGAATAAGTTCAAAATCGCTCTTCATCACTTGAAGATACAATTTCAGTTGATTTATTTTTTGTCAACATAAAGTAAGACATATGTTTGTGAATGAAAGTCGGGCGCCGTACGTCAGCACGATGTCCTATATATGATTGAAGTTTTTGGAATTTTATACTCCTTTCTTAACTGGTATCTATTTTAAGAATATGCTTTTCCATTTTGTTGGAAAGCTGAATCCCTGTATATATTATCCGCTCTCAAAGAATCCGGTTCTTCTTGTCCTTCTTCATACCTATCACTATTGATAACGTCACTAAGCCACAAATGTTTCCTTCCTTCAATCAAGCGCGGCTGCTTGGACCGTTGAGAGAAAGCAGCATCTGGAATGGGCATTGTCGGGAGACTGTTTATAACAAATGTGTACAGAGCGTCTTGAAGTGTCTACATCTCAGTGGAGTAACGTACACCCCCGCATCACGGGGGAAGTGGGGTGCAGGACTCGAGGGGCCCGGGGCGTCTGTAATTAATGGTAAAATACGTATTTATTAAATGGGCCATAAAGAAACCTTACTTTCAGGGGAGGAGGGGTGTCCTAACATTCTCCGTTACGTCACTGGTAAATAGATAGAAAACATTACAGTGGCGCCAGAACCATTGAAATCCATACACTGCATAAAAATAGATTGCACATAAATAAAACCGCATAAGAAACCGCACAAAAACAGGTTCTACTGTATACTAATGTGCATTTTATAGTAATGTGTATGACAGCCATTCACCAGACATTCATACATTCATGTACTAATATAAACACAAACGTTAGAGTGATAATTTGCTTAATGTTTGTTGGGAGAGGGTGTTTGAAAATTTCTTTTTAGATTTATTTTTGGTAGGCGAAATGTTACAGGCGAGTTCATAGAATTAATATGCTAGCGATATTTTTATAAATGATCAAACTCCCCCAAAAAAGGAATATATATTGAAAAACAGGAACTTTAAATATAATTTTAAAAAGTTTTGCTAACAGAACTTTTATTTTTCTCTATATATGCATCCTCAAGCAGCATAAAGAATTTATCAAACTGTGCCCGAAACGCATTTCTTCTTAAATCCTGTTTAAGATATCCGACTACGTTCGGAACCGTGATATTAAAAAGGCGCATAAATGGATCATTTTCATGATATTTAGTGTCACTTAGATTAGAATACATGTATAAAATTGTTTTAAGGACATTTTGATAAAAAAAATTATTTAAATACAATATTTCGGGAAAAAAATTAACTTAGAATAATCTTATTACAAAATTTTTTGTTTTATAAAAAAGGCTTCTATAATAATAATATTTTGCCTGTATATAGCTCAGACCTCTGTACAAAGGCTATTCTATGATTTTTGAAAAATTCATATTATTTTTAGATTTACAACCCATTGAAATAATTATCGGGGGTTTTTTCTTAAAATTATTCCTCCATGTGTTATCGTAAAACATATGAAACAATTTCTAAGATATATATTTCGAAAATTTAGTTGAGCCTCTGTACAGATACAAGTTCGAGCTATATACAGGCAAAAATACTATTGTAAAAGAAGCATGTTTCATAAAAAAGGAGAATATTTTGAAAATGGATTAATCTATGTTCATTTTTTTGTCAAAAATATTGTACTTAAATAATTTTTATTGTAATAATTATTCTAAAACAATTTATATACATTTTTCTAATCTAAGGGACACTAAATATCATAAATATCATACATTTATACGCTTTTGCAAAATCACGGTACCGGACGTAGTCGGATACTTTAATGCAGAAAACTCTACTTTATTGTTATTGAAAGCATTTAGTCGTAGCAGTGTTAGATAACAACACAAAATTACTGCGCCAAAAAGCTTCAGAGAAATGCAGATAATCGAGTGTTAAATCATGTAAACTTTTTATCTTTTTTTTATACATTGTCTAAACATGAAAAAAACCTTTTTGAATTCCCCCTTTTTCAACCTCTCTTGTTTCAAAGCGTTATCTTTTTACTGTGTCTAATAATCATTGATTTCACGTCTGCGAAAATTAGAAATTAAACGTATTTCGTGTCCGTTGGTACTCAGATCTGAAATCGAAATTAGTTCGCATATTATTTTTGACAGTGCTTTTTATGAGCGTACGTATGTAACAGAAAAGAGGTTTTATTGCTTTCTGTGTGTCGTTAGCGTTTGCCTCATTGAATACATATTGCTCATTATTCTTATCGATGGAGAGAGAGAGAAAAAAACTATGTTGTGTCGAGAAATACGAGAATAGAATCTTATTTTTTTTAAAGAAACAAAGAGAATATCACTGGTTTTATTGATATGAGTATTTTTCCAATTTTTTTCGTTTAGTGAGCACGTAATTTTTTTAAATACATCCAATGGGAAGAATAGATTTGTAATTATTAAAATATTATTCTTAGCGAATACTAAGACTTACACGCAAGGATAATGTTACTTTATTAACTGAAATTCTGAATAGTCCCCAACCTTGAAATGTAAGATAATCCAAAATATTTTTAGCACTGACAATATTTCTAAACATATATCATAAAAGTAAAGATTCATTTGAAATTTAAATTGATACTTTAATCTAGTTTTTTTTAAAATTATAATACATATATAAATAATTAGTTTCTGTATGTTTAATTGTCTTAAAATGCTTTTCATTTTTCCATTTTTTACTAAATAAGACCCTTGCCTCTCAAGCTGATTTAATGCATAATACAACTAAAATTTATTACTCATATATGATAATTATAATTTGAATACTTTTACCCCAAGGTTCCCCATTAGCGGGAAACCTGGTTTTGAAAGGGATAAAAGGATACTATTTATGATATTTAGTGTTACTTAAATTTGAAAACGTTTTAAAATTATTTTAAGAAAAATTATTTCAATAAACAATTATTTAAAATATTTTGACAAAAAATGAAATTGAAATAATGATCAGTTTTCAAAATATTGTCCTTTCATTAAAAATACTTCAATTATAATAATATTTTGCCTGCATATAGCTCCGACATATGTACATTGGATTAACTAGAATTATGGAAATGTATAACTTAGAAGTGGGTTTATCCATGTTTTACGACAACAGAGGGGAGAAATTTTAAGAAAAAAACGCCGATAATTATATATATTTTAACTGGTAGTAAATCTGTAAATAATTTGAATTTTTCAATAGTCCTAGTTCATACCCCTGTGCTACTTTATATAACAAGTTTTTTTATTATTATTATTATAGAAGCAATTTTATAAAAAAAAGAACGTTTTGAAAAAAAAGGGTTTTTCTGTTTAATTTTTTGGGCAAAATATTCTATTAAAATAATTTTTTTTTTCATAATGT
>BMAV01010190.1:0-12860 GCA_019973955.1 Trichonephila inaurata madagascariensis
AAGTTTGGCTAAAACGGAAGAAATCAGTGAAAATAATACAATTATCTAATATATATATTTTTTTTTGACGGATCTTAAGTATTTTAGTTCATCAGAATTGTACATGTGTATCATACAAAACAAATCATCATTTGAATAAGAAAAAAATATACATGAAATTCATGAAAACAAAAATTAAGCAAAATAATATGAGTCACAAGCAAAAAACTTTGTGTTCACTGTTACTTTCTGAGATTTACTTTTACATAAAACTACAATATGACTGATATCACTTGAAATGTCTTATTTATCGTATTCCCGCTCCTTGGCGAATGAATTTCTGTAATCTCTTAAGGGCATGAATTTTTGAAAAATTATCGATTTTCACTTTTTTTTTAATTTTCTAAAAGTTCAAATAATTATGTTTAAAATGATATATGATATGAGAAAATAAGGTAATTAAAAGTATTTTTATTTATTTTTATAAATGAAGCTACTTTTTGACTCGCATCAAACGAGCTCAGCTAGGAGCACCTGTGTTTTCTCTGGCATAAGTTTCCGATGAGCGCGAATCCATATGATGTTCAGGTGGAAAAATTACAGTGTATGGGTACACGTGTTTTGGATATTAAAAGCGAAACAGAGAAAAAAATGGTTAAGTGATAAAAGAAGTCCAAGAGGTCGTGACCGACTCACCGAAACTTTTATATCAAATTTCAAAGGTACTATGGTATAGCTATTAGAAATAAAATGAATGATCTACATAGCAAGATAACTGCTATTTCGCCTGTTTATTTTCCTCTTATATCTTCAAACGAGAGCCCTCCAATCTGGACTTTGTCCTGCAATAATAAATGCCTGTTGCAAGTTTCAAAAGACATAAGCTGAATGTAACGAAAGACATTATTATCATAAACACTTACACTATAATTAATTAAATGAAGCAATTTTTAGAGATCTAGGTGATCCTATATTATTAAGAAATTGTTTACATGGAAAGACCCAGAACCCAAATGAGCCAGTTAATAACACCATACAGGCAGTGATTCCAAGATCTACATTTGTGGAATAAAAAAGTCTAAAATATTAAGGGTAAATATAACTATTTAACAGTTCAGTATGAGTCATGTAGCAAAATTAATGATCTTAAAACATCCAGATACTGAAAAAAGTTATAACTGTGTAACATGCTCCAAAAAACTAGATACACGTAAGATTCGTGTAGCCCAACGAAAGCATTTGAGATCCCACAAAAAAAGCAAAATTGTTGAAAATAATGGAAAAAAGAAAATTAGAAGAGTCTTTTGAATGAGCAGAGAGTAAAACAAAAATGCTTCATATGCTTCTGAAAAGTACTAAAAAAAGTAAATGCTCAAAAAATTAAAAAATTTTACTTTAAAGCCTGTTTCTCAAAATATAACATTTTTTTTACTTTATGTACCATTTTCTGAAGAACTACTTATCATTTTACTCTCAAACTTTCAGTGAGATTACTTTTAACATGTTTACAGATTTTAATGGGGGGAATTAGATATATCTAGCAAACGTTTTTAGATATGAATTTTTTAAATTAAATTTTAGGAGAAAAAATTGGATAATTTTTTAAAAAGTCGTAATTAATTTAATTTTTAACAAAAAAAAACCGTTAGTTAAATTGTTATTAATAGAACACATAACCTACTGTCAAAATTTTATTAATGAGAAAATAGTAGTTTCTGAGAAAACGGTACATAAACTTACGCAATTTAACATGGGCTCCTATGCACGTGACGGACCCATTTAAAGCAAATTAGGACTAGCCCTCTGTCTTTGTAATATTTCAGTGGATTTTAATAAGAATTCTATAATTAATCGGTGTAATGTTTTGGCTAGAACATCGTACATATTTCTATAAAAAATGATTAATTATTTAAAATTATGTTGAAACTTCCCCTCATTCCTCAAGACTTATGTTTAATAAAATGTTTCGCAAAGAAGACAAAACTCCATATTGAGGTTATAAAATTCGGGAATATTCTCACAAATGGTAAACGCATTTCATTCCTCGTGTCCAATGTCGCAGTTATAAAAATTAGAGAAAGTTTTGTTCTTAGAATTTCAGTTGATTGTGTTAAATCCAAATTACTTGTGCAAAAGGAAGAGTTGTTTGTTTCTAGTTCGTGCAAAATTAGAATCAAGTGAAAATGTAATTGGGTGTAGTTTACTTTTTCATTCAGTTTTTGTTGTTTTTGTGTGTCACGGAAGTGAAACGTCTATTAGTATTAAATAGTATAATGAACGCACAAAAAACAATTTTCAATGGAGAAAAAGAGGAAATAGTTCTAATAAGAGCTTCGTTATATTTCATATTGAAATTTTTCCTTTCTTAACCCGTGTAAATTAAGTAAAATATTTTGTTATTATTACATAAGAATATATTATTTACTTTAAAATTTTTTATCTAATTTCCTTCGAAAGACTTACTATTTCATTAAATTACACGTACTCATACAATTTTGGTAAAATTAAAGAAATAAAATACCGCGCATCAAGTATGGAATCATTCCAAGATATCAAAAATAGAGTTTTTACGATACCCACGAGAGTAATAACACTTTCCCTTTCGCATCATTAATAATCTCGAATATTTTCATGGTTCATAAATGTGTTCTTAATCCATTAGCAATTAGTTTTTTTTAAATGTTTTTTTTTTTTTTTATCAAATCTTTTGTATAAACAATTACGTTCAATAAACTGTACGATTATGAGGTAGATGTATGATAACCGATCTAAAATTAAATTCTCCTTTGGGGATAAAATCAATCGTAAATAATTGCATAATTTTTTATGAGTGCCAGGGAATAACACGTTCAACATAACAGTTTATGCATTGTTTATGTACATTTTCAAGAAAAACTGCACAGTTTCTTTGTTTTTCATCTAAAATTTTTTTTACAAATATCTCTCATGATTTTTTTCTTTCACCTCTTGGTACTCGTTTCTGTATGATATTCTTCCGCTAATTTTCGGCTCATACTAAGAGTTCAAACTGAGATAAAACCTTTCAGTATCCCTTCTGAAATTCAATAGTGGGATTTTTATGATTGAACGATGCAGTATGTTGTATCACAACCAACTAGATCCATATATACAGTGTGACGTTTAGGAAAATTAATGGGTTGAGGTGAGAGTTAAGAAATTAAATATAATTTATTTATTACATATAAAGGTAATAATTACAATATGAAAGTTGGTTACAAGTTTTACTGACTATTACCATTCTGCAGAATATGTCATTTGTAAAGCAGAAAGTAAACACAACCGTTATTTCCAGTGTTTCAAAACGGACTAACTTTCCTTTCTGCTTGAATGGATGCGGTAGCTTCTTACACCTCAAATTACACTCGGTGTTCCAGCTCCTAGAAAGTGTTGTTTTCTCAAGACTATCAGTTGTCGGTGCGATGTCAGATGAAATATCCCCGCAATATTTTTGGAGTGCACGTGTAGATATGGGTGGCGTAGTGGTATTTTTATAGCGAAAAAGATTTTGCATCTGCGAGGTGGAAAAAGTTAAGCGGCATTGGTAAAAACAGGAAATTACTACTTCTTACTTTTTGTTTCATATATTTTTTGTTTATCTCAGTCAAATACTTTACTGTCATCTATGTTCTTATTGTCCTTTATAACGGCATTAAAATGATGAATTAGCCGTTGCTTCTTCTCAGCTCAACACAATCTTTCCTTACATTCCAGAGGTAAAATTTCCGAATGATTTGATAACATTTTTACTGTGTTGTCTTTTCAAACAGTTCATCATATCTGTAATTGAAAGCTCCAGGAAATTCTTTCCTCGTTTCGCTATTTGTTTTTATAGGACCTTTATTCGTCCTATTATATTTCTCCATTTCGATCGCAGGTATATTTCTTTCTTTTAGGTTTTTCATCAATGAAAACTTGAGAAAAAAATTGCAGAGGTAAAAGTAATCTTCCTTTGGTTTCTCTGTTATCGCAATCTTACTTTATTATTATCCGAACTTATACATGCCATTTTCTGAAATATTAGTTAGATGCCTTCCCAGATAGGTGAATTATTAGTTAGGTGCCTTCATAGGTAAGTGAATTATTAGTTAGGTGCTTTCATAGATAGGTGAA
Source organism: Trichonephila inaurata madagascariensis (assembly GCA_019973955.1). Classification (NCBI taxonomy): domain Eukaryota; kingdom Metazoa; phylum Arthropoda; class Arachnida; order Araneae; family Nephilidae; genus Trichonephila; species Trichonephila inaurata. The sequence goes on from BMAV01010190.1 coordinate 4,111, forward strand.
TTATTTGTTTGGTACCTACATAGATAGGTGAATTATTAGTTAGGTGCCTTCATAGATAAGTGAATTATTAGTTAGGTGCCTTCATAGGTAAGTGAATTATTAGTTAGGTGCTTTCATAGATAGGTGAATTATTTGTTTGGTACCTACATAGATAGGTGAATTATTAGTTAGGTACCTTCATAGGTAAGTGAATTATTAGTTAGGTGCTTTCATAGATATGTGAATTATTTGTTTGGTACCTACATAGATAGGTGAATTATTAGTTAGGTGCCTTCATAGATAAGTGAATTATTAATAATATGTCTTTATAGATAAGTGAATTATTAGTAATATGTCTTTATAGATAAGTGAATTATTAGTTACGTGCCTTCATAGATAGGTGAATTATTAGTTAGGTGCCTTATAGCAATATCAGTTTCACCACAATACATTACTCATTGCTTGAATGCCTATAATAATGCACCATTATATAACGCAAATAAAATACGAAATTATTCCTAATTACTCATTTTTTTATTTCGTTTATCTAAAATTGGTTGAAGTTTGAATATTTTTTCCTTGTTTTCATTTATTATTATCACAAAAATGTAGGTTTATCTTTATGTTAATATAAGTTTTCTTTTCGTCATAATGTTTTGTGCAATTTCAATATTTCTTCTTGTAATCAATTCATTTGTTCCTGAGATAAAGCGTGATATTTACTTAACAGTTAACGTTTACATGACCATATGTTTGCTGTAAGTAAATATTAGTATGTAACTGTTTATTTAATTTATTTTGATGCAGAATAAAAAAAAAGAAGCATACATAACATTGTATAGATACAAATGTACTTCATAATTGTACAAAATTATACTTACCAAATAGCATAAAATATATGAAGGAAAAAAATACAGTAATATATTATTATACGACTCAATAAATTGAAATAAGTAATAAGAATGTTTTATTCTCCGCGAATTTTTTATCATTGACGACAGTTGATATGACAAGTTTTTTTCCCCTAAATGTTCCCGTTTACGTAATTGTGTCCGGCATATGTTCTATTTTAACATTCCGTATAAAAATTACAAACAAGGGTACAATTAGATACGACAATCCCTAATTTAAAAATGAGGAAAAACGTTTCTCTACGCCATAAAAGATTAAGATCTCCCCATTTTTTTAACAAATTTGCATAAAGCATGTTCGTCACGATTATTTCGAACTGCAAAAATAAGTAATTAAACCGTGCTGTAGGATATAATTTAATAGGTCATCTTTGAAAAACATTTCAAAATTTCTTTTGGTTTATTATCTCAAGTTATTTTTATTAGGTTTATTTTACATCGCTGCATTATTTTTCATGATCAGAAATGTTGAACAATATACTTTTACTATTCTATTTTTGTATGGGTTTTTCTTTTGTAATCTTCTTTTTCTTTCAACTACAGCTTCTTCATTACACTTCGTACTAACTTATCTAATATATATATATATATATATATATATATATATATATATATATATATATATATATATATATATATATATATATATACTGTGAAGACCTTTAACATTATGAAGAACAATTGTTTTAAATGAACTTTAGGACTACATTGTTTCAATAAAGTGCTAGTTTGTGCGAGCACGCATTTAAAATGTATTTGTAATGTAATATTCTTTTCCCTAACATAATGATGCCAACTTGCTCTATCGCCAAGTTCACCATTGAATCGCCATTATAACGTAAAGGATGGCGTTGCTTGCGAATATTACAATTTTACAGAAAATACATATAACATAAAGCAATGTCAATGCATTGCACATCCAAATACAAATTATTTACACTATTTTACACAAAATTCGTGACAATAATCATTAGAATGTAGAACTTACATGTTTCACATATAATAAAAATAGGTATTATTTATAAGGAAGTGACTAGAACCCTTATATAAAAATAAATTATAAATTTATTTGTTAAAATAACATTCCATTTATATTATTATGGAATTGAAACTATGTGAGATCGCTGTATATATAGAATAAATTATCACAAGATATTCAGATACATAACAATTTCATTTTTAATCTAAAGTCCTCTATTAAGCTAATTTTACACTGTATTTAAAACTAATCTATAGCTTATTAAATAACAAAACATACTTTGCTATTTTTTTTAGATGTTACTTCAATCTAAAAACTAACTCTAAATTTTGGCACTAAAAAATAAACAGATTGCATTGTTTTAGAAATCCGCTAAAAATGTTTGTTTTTCCTCCATATATGTATTTTAAAAAGCACAGCGAAAATGTTTTTCAGAAAAAGTTGCACGATATAAAACTTTCCACACATTTGTCACGTTTACATTCTTTAAGCCCTTTTCTGAATCATTTATTTTTAAACTAACAACAGAAAAACAGTCAGTTGGCAAGTAAGGGAAAAATTGTGAAATAGGAAATTCCCTAAACAGATTAAGTAAAAACAAGTTTATAAATTGGCAAGTGAGGGCTGTTGTTCGTGAGGTTCCAACGTGCTTAGAACGCCTTCAAATGCAGCAGATTTTTATTTGAATAGATTTTTCACAATTCTCCACATTGTTTCAAAAAATCTTTTTTTTTTTCTTTGGAGCTCAAATGATTTTTACAACTCGAATGTATGGGGGTCTTAGCAGTATTTGAGGTTTAAATTGCATCAGATGTAAAAAAAATGATAAATTAACTGATTTCATGTTACACTACGAATTTTTTTCATTATTTCGTCACATTATATAACGAATGAATTTGTGCTTATATGTTTGAAATCTTATATATGTTTATATTTTTAGGGGATAGGCACTAAATTAGTAAAAATATTACTAGTTTTTACTTATAATTTGAACTATTACTAAACTGTTATAATCGATTAAAGTGATCTTATTCAACAGTAAATTAAATTCCAACGTATACTTTTAGACATTTTATCTTTGATAAATATAATATAATGTTTTATTTCTTTTTGTAACTTAATACTAAGTCTGTTTGAAAGTTCAACCCGTTTCTGAAACGATGAAGTAATGAACAATGCACGTAGCCGAATGTACTGTATATTCTTTATCACTATATGAGGTATTTTGTCATCTTTCTATTATTGTAGGAGATGTTGGTAGAAGTCCAGTGGCAATTTTCACAACATCGAAATCATCAAAAGATCACATAAGCTGAAAGAAGTGTCCAAAGCATTAAATAGTTAGTACTAACTAGTAGTCAGGAAACTGGGATGTAAAGGTAAAATTACTCATAAGTCATAACGTTCGTATGGGGGTTTCGTATTATCTTGATGGAAGATAAAACAGAATCAAATGACAATTCTGATTCCCTTCTTAACCATTGCAGATCTCAGTATATCTAAATAAAAAGTGTAGAATGAGAGGATAATGGCTTTGAAAGACCTTCATATAAATTTTACCCGACATATCCCACCACATACTCAACAAAATTTCTTTGGGTGAAGTTCTGATTTCGATGTCGATGCATTGTGATTCAAAATACCGTCACAGAGTACATTACCCACTTCTCATCCCCTGTCATAATCCATTTAAAAGTATGTCGTTTTTGTACTGTTTAAACAAGTAAATACAAGTAGCCAGTCACCAATTCGTAAAACGCAACTTTCTGAATATCTCCATTCTAGCTCGTTTTCGACTGTTATCCAGTGAACTTTTATATCTTCGGTTAATTTTGTTATAAAGTGATTTGGTCTGTTTTATAAAAATTTCGACGAAACACATAACCAAGAGCTTTTCTGTAACGAGTGATGAAATCGTCACATCTTGATATTTGTCTCTTAATGTTCGTAACATATGCTGTCCTCATTTTCATGCTCAACATAGGATATGGAGTATACTCATGCATACTATGGTTGCAATACTGTATTTGTATTACACACACAAACGATATCTCGCATCCTCTGTATCAGACATCTTGGGACACATTCTTGTGTGTAACAAACGCTTAGAATACAAAAACATCCTGCATGCATGTATTGGACATATTTATTGGACATTGCCTTATGGGCTTATGATTCGGGTCATCATAAATACCGTGTGCGATGCTGGAAATGTGGATCTACTAAAATAGGTAGAATTTCTTCACATATTTTAGCATGTTTCATGTGAAATATGACAAAAGTGGCAGTTATAATCCATCTTTAGAAGTAATTTGATAATATTCTTCAAATGTAAGAAAAAAGAAAGAAACATATTTTCTGTTGTTGTCGTTACTTATGCCACCTGATCTTCAGTAACATCTGATCAGAGGTCCACGAAATTCATTGCGGCTAAGGGCTAGATTTTTATCGCATGTCGTTAGCCTTAGCTTTGAGCACCATGCAAGGTGACAGTATGATTTTGATCGATTCTACTCCAATTTTGAGGGATAACACCCTGAGGGTGGTCAGGAGCCTCCCACCTCTCTTTCCCTTCCCTCAACCTCACGAGAGGATTTGCGGCTCCATGGATGTTTAAAGTACCCCCATGCCTCGAAGGCACATTACATTTACAAACATCCAAGCCTTCTCCGGGATTCAAACCCAGTCCCAACGGCACCGTAGTCAGCGTCACTAACCACTGTACCGGATAAGTGGCACACAAATTCCTCTTCTTTCCTTTATCTTCAATAAATCTTATCTGCAGATTTCTTATTGTTGATTGAAAATGCTTTTGGTATGAATTATATTCTCACCAGATTTGTTTCCAATGATTTCAGTGAAATAAACTCCAAAAAAGCTAAAAAATATTGGATAAAGAAACATACCATATAAAAATTATTCCACTTTATTCGAAAAAAAAAAAATTCTCCACAAACAAAAACTATTCATCTTGAAATGCATTCCCTGATTTTTCTAGAATATATTTCTATTCAATACCACACTTCCTCTAATCAAAATATACATTTTTCTAAAGGTGATTATTAACGGAATCATGACAACTTCTATTACTTCTATACGAGCTTCTGATATCAATTCTGTATTAAAGGAGTCGAGCTTAACACTACAAACCTCAAATTTTAGTTTGGCTTCACCATTTCTCCATTAAGATTCTAATAATACGGTTATTCCTTCTGCAAATATTTGGTTTGTAACAACCTCTACAATAGATAAGTGGATTGGCTATGTTATTTTTACTCATTAGTACTGGAATTTTTTTCCCCATTTATTCTTTGAAGTAACATAAAAAGAAAGATACAAGAAAAATATATGGTGAGATTTGGGAATTGTAATACCTTTATTTTAACTAAAAAAATCAATTCGTTGTATTCAGCTCCATTATCATGTAGTACTGCTTTTACATAAAGTATTGAAGATAGATTTATGTCTTAGGAATCAACAAAATTTTAAAGAACAGATCTTTAACCCTTTACCTACCGACGGTACTTATAAGTATCACTTACTTTAAAATTACATAGAATAACCATTTTTACGACTACTCTGACGATACGAAGCAGGAATATTCTTTTAAATCCACTCTTCCAAGATATATGGCAGAAAGGTTCTATGATGAGTACTTTAGTGGGGAAGGCGATTAGTTTTATAGCAGAAATTTCGTTTTCAGCAGACGGAGTTCTTAGCGCATTGCGAAGATTGTCATTTTTTTGTTTCAAAGAAATATTTAATGTCAAAAGGTAAGTGTCTAACTTTTTTTATGCTAATAAAGACCTTAGAAAATGATTTGACTATTTATTTTAAGTAAAAGTGCATATAATTAATTTTACAGTTGATTAATGTCTTTAATTAATTAATTAATTCTAACGGATTAAATTTTCCAAAGTTGAGTATTTTGTTTATGCATATACTTTACTTTTCAATGTAGTAATTAAAAAAAATATTGCATGAGAAAAACTGCAGTAAATCATATTGCGGTAGATAAAGGATTAACCTTTTTGCCAATTTGAATTCAGTAATATTTTTGACGAATTGTAGTTGAAAACACGATATTGAAATAATGTGTTACTTATAACTTTGTACAACACTTAAAAGTTCTAATTTATTCTTTTACTGTGTATAAACGTTTGTAGAAAATTACGTTTTGAAATACTCTGCGAAAAATTTAATATTCAGAATATTGTACTCTAATTTTAAGATTATTTTATAAGAAAAAAAGTTTTACTGAAAAAGAAAATTACAAATAATGATGTTAAATTCTGAATTAAAAGGTATATTCTCTTCATGTTAATGGTTAAATAAATTTATTAACGTAGTTAATTGTATAAACGTAAATCACACTTCATAATAAATGTTAACTACGAAAGTAAAAATTTGTGAATGGAAAGATAATGTTGTGTGAATGAAATAAAAATAATTATTAAAAGTCGTATTTTTTTTTCTTCAATTCCTACTATTAGTTCACAGTCTTTACATATCTATTTATCTTGGTGGAAATTTCAATCGTTAATAAAATACATTTCAAAGCACTCAATTGAGCTGAAATTTTATGTACATGATTATTTTCGATGACAATGCAATAATTTAATCATACATAACCCGCGATCACTCGCGCGGGGTGTTCTGTACACCCCAGCAACAAAAAATTCCTCCCACGATTCTAAAAATAATGCACAGAACCACAATTTTTTCTGTAGCTGCACATTTTAGGCCATTGAACCTTCAGGCCTGACGGAATTCTTCTTTCTCGAACGATTGGAATGTAATGACCTTCAAAAGTTTATCTGGGGGGCTGAGAACTCCCGCGAGAAGTTGAGCATATGTATACAGTCTGCAACGAATGTTTGGAAAATGATTAAAATATTATTTTTCTATACTTTCTACTATCATTATCTCATTAAATATAAAGTATATTTATTACTGGTATATACGTTTTATATATATATATATATACAGGTTTATGAAAAAATATAAAATTATGTGTTTTAAAATGAAAATTTTGTATGTTTAGTTTAAATTAATGTTAGTCTCATTTGAATGCAATAAATTTAATAATTTTATTTTTATAATACAAAAAACATCTTGTACTTTATAAATATGTATCATAATGACTTAATTTTATTTTCATAATTAAATACACGTGTTACAAGTTTGGGGTGTTCTCTACACCCCGCGAGTAACGAAGGTAACAAAAACAGGCGCGAGTGACCGCGGGTTAATAAAATTTAATTGATTAAAACTAATTATTTAAAGAATTACAAATACAGACACAGTGGCATCATTTTTGGCGACTTGTGTCAAAACTTGAAAAGGTTTTTTTCTTATGTTTTAAAGCATTCAGTTGAACTGAAATTTTCTACACACGATTGTTTTGGATGACAATACGATACTTAAATGATATTTAATAAAAACTAATTACCACTTAATGTTGTGATACTGTCATATGTACATACATATTTATATAATTGTAACTATTTAATAAAAAGTAGCTAAAATAAAATTTTTCTTTGTTGATCTAAGTAGGAGTTGACTTATATTTTTGTATTACTTGTTTAAACACAGTTTCTAAGATATCCCTGTACCTAAGATCATTTTTTATTAAAAATTAATATGTGAAAAGTAAAAATTAAAAATCTATAATGGTTTATCTATCATTCTTTTTTTTTCAGTGAGAAATTCTAAAAAAAATCATTAAGTAATTGAATTGAAAATACAATGGCTTGATTTTCTTTGGTTTTTAATTAGGTAGAACAAATTGAAATTAAATCATATTTTCTGTATTTTAAATATATAGTCGCAATTTAAATTGTTATGACATGAGAAAAATATTATACTCTATATATATATAATCTTAATAAAACATAAAGGAAAAAATTTCTGGTATATTACAAAAACGAAAAATTTTCTTTTAAAACATCAGAGCAGTTTACCACTTTTTTTAGTAAACTTTAGTATTTAAAAGAAGAAAAAGAACGGAACAAATGGTAATTATTCTCGCAATAATTAAGTAATTATTGCACCCTAGTAAATTTTTAATTCTTTAATTTTCTTATTTAATTATTTTTTCTTATCTCTTACCCCATTGGACAAGCGATTCCACTTTCTACTTTTTAAAATTTTACCTATCCCCATAGGCAGCCAGCCAGAAGCTATATTCACTTCCACCTCCAACCAATGAGAGAGCACCCACATAGCTCTCAGCCATGTATGAACTTTCTACGACATGAAGATCACCTTAAGCCCCTCCTCCCGGATTCCATAGTCACAGCCAATAGCCTGCATGCTACATCACAGACTGAATAACTCAAAGAAAGCCAAGCCCCACATCAAAGACTTTTAAGATATGGGATTGAGAGGACTGTGTGTATCAATCCAAAAATGCCCATAAATAGACTGCCATCCACTGCCATCCAACAAATGGTAATTGATTCAAATTGCATTGTTTTAGAAAATAAATGCTTCTAAATTATTATGATCTAACCTAAAAGATTCAGTGGATAGAAGATACAAATTTTGTATATTCTTGTCATAACTAAATATTTTTTGTACAATAATTTAATTCAATAGTTATTCATATTTTACTATTTCAAGAAGTAGAAAAACTTGGCAATAGGTGTAATTATCCAGTTTAAATTAGACTATTATTATAATTGTGAATGGGGCTTAATTTTGTTGTTCCAATAGCAAGGCGTATACAGATTATTTTCCTGGAAAGGGGTTTAAATTATTAATAAAAACGTGTAGACGAAAGCCCCGAAGTGTTATTTTAATGCTATAGTTAGAAATTAGTTTGTCTATTGGGGAGATTGAATTCCCAAACCAAACACTTGTGTAGGCTAATGGTTCAA
>BMAV01010191.1:0-13339 GCA_019973955.1 Trichonephila inaurata madagascariensis
ATCTAAAAAAATTTAAAATAAAAGCAAAACTTAATATAACTTATTTAGTATTATCTATTTATCTTGTGAATCATCATTTATAAAAATTTGTATAGTGTTAGGGGCTAAGTGTCGTTATCCTATCAATGTTCAATATTTTTTTGATCTACTAATACTAAATATCCTCCACTAAAATCATACGCTGTTGTAATTTTGTGAAGAAAAAAGATTGAACTTACTAGTATAACTGAATTTGGCATCAAATAGTCATAATCAATAAAATAACCTCTGACACACTAGTTGTTGTTTTCTTTTATAACATATTTGATACCAGCTGAAATAGAAGCAAAAATATTTATAGATTACCTCCTATAAAAAAATGTCTTAAGATTTGTCAATTTGTGTGTAAGAATATGAATTATTAAAATTGCTAAATTTTATGAAGAATTCCTAAAGAAATTATATATATCTTTTTAAAAATTTTGTTCACTAAACTTTTTTTTGGCCATATTTTTCAAACTAGGTTTGATCTATGAATATTCCAGATGTTTGACAACTAAGGTGAAATTAAAAAAATGCATGGTCTATTCACCAAATGCAGCTACTTGCATGCTCGGAACAAAAAACAATCTTCCAAAACCGAATGAAAATTCTTGATAAAAGATGGATTACGTACATTAACACTATAATGAAAGGAGCATGCTGTGAGTTAGGACAACCTGCCCTCTCCACCTCTAAACTGAGCTTGAGTCTGAATAAGAGAATAAAGTGTTTATTGTGAACGTCCAACATGAAGTTATTACCAGAATAACCACTCAAAAGAAAAGAAAAGAATTAGAAGAGGTTATGTCCATGAATGTTAATATAAGAAAACAGACTGTCAATGATCGGTAGGAAGTTCACCAAACAACATCATAATAATGCCACATCACAAATACTGTTTTGGAAACTTTTCAGAAAGTTGGAGAGGTAGGCTCAGAATTAATTTTACGCTGGGAAAAGATCATAAGCAAAGACAGATAAAAATGTTCAAGCTACGATATTGCACGATTATACAAAAGATATTATTATCAATACCAGAAAATTGAGAGGTGTGACACAAAAGAAAAAAGACTGGTCCAATAAACCATTGTACTCACATAATCAGTTGCAGAATTCACTCTATTTGCACACTCCATGACAGTATCACCTTCAAAATTGTCCCTTCAGCATTCGCACACTTCTGCATTTGATACTGTCACACATTGGTGGTAACAGTTCTGGAACAAGGTTTATGGAGACTCCTTAGGAGATTTTCCGTTTTTTGCCTGAACCTCTTACGTACCTTAAGTTAGGTAAAAAAGAATGTTTTTTAACAAAAAATACCAAACATATTGAGGGCTGTTGACTTAGAGTGTTTCGTAAAATTTTTATTAACTTCTAATGTTTAGCACTTGACACTTTCTTTAAATGAAGCGCATATACGAAAGGTTGGAAAATTTTAACAAGATTATTACCTTTTTAACGATGGCTTAAAACACCAGAAAAAAGAAAAGTAGCATATAATTTTTAATTCTCGGTTTCTCTTACATTTCCCTTCAGAGTTAAGTCAAAACCTTGTGTTAATTCCAGAAACAATAATTATGATTATTATTTTATCACCCGATTTTACTGGCATGAAATAAGCTGTAAATGTAATTTGATAGTAAAAAAAAATGTTATTAAAAAGAAATAAAATTCCTTTGTCTTAAGTCATAAAGATGTACATAAAACTTTAAGTGTTTAAGTGGAAGTATTTGTAAGCTACGTAAACGCTAATGTTTCAATATGTGATGCGCTGCGTATACCTGTAGCTGAACAGTGGGACATTAATATTCATTCTCTCACTCACTCACGAGCTGCGTATTCCAATGAGCAGAAAAATAGAATCCAAGTTCAGCAGAATAAATGATATGTAAAACGCCATTTTTGCTGTAAAGTTACATTATCATACTTATAGTTAAGAAATTACCTTGCAAACATGAGAATCTAGCATATAATATCTGAAAAAACAAAACAATTTAAGCGATTTTTGAAACAGGACCTCAGAGATACTATTTCAATAAAATAATGTTTTCAGTATTATATACACTATGTAACAAACAAAAACCGCACCGAGTTGTCAGATAAAGATAAAAATTGGTGGGTTGAAAGATTAAGTACGGAATAGGAAGTGATTAAAATTTCAGAAAAATTGAATGATTTATTTTAGCGTTACATAGTTCAATTAACGAGCTCAATAAGGTGTTGACCCATCTTTAGCCTGAAAACAAGCTGCCACACGACATAGCATAGAGTGATAAAGCCCCTTGATGGTCTCCTGCGGTGTTTCGTGTTAAATTTGTTTTAATCATTGGGCAAGGTCATCAACATTCCCTTGTAGATTCAGTCGCCTTCCCATCATATCCCAGACATGCTCTATTGAAGAGAGATCTGGCGATATAGCTGGCCAAAGAAGTATTTGACATGCTGTAAGACAGTTCATAGCAACATGTGCCGCATGTGCTCTGGTCTTATCTTCTAAAAAATAAGGCCAAGGTTCTGCAAAAGGAACGGTTGTGAAACAGTTTTCAAAATGTCGTCGACGCACCATTGGGCTTGTAGTGTGCCTCTAATGATGACTAAAGGGGTCCGGCTATCAAATTAAATGGCACCCCAGGCCATAATTCCTCGTTGAGGGCGTACGTGACGTGTAATAGTGAAGGCAGGATCGGCACACTGCTCTGGGCGTCTCCAGACACGTCTTCGATGATCGTTAGGACACAGTTGGTAGCGAGATTCGTCGTTAAACACTATACGTCCCTAGTCAGCATAATTTCAACCTGATAGAGCCTAGTACCACCATAATATGGCTCGACATCGTGCAGGCGTAAGTGGCAGGAGGCGCAGCGGTTGGTACGAGTTTAAATTTTGCTCTATCAGAGATCTGTGAATGGTCACGTTGGACACTAACGTGTGGGTTGCACGTATGATGGTTGATAACGATGAATCAGGTGCTGTGATATTTGATCTGACAATCAATCTGCCCTCCTGATCTGCTGCGGCCTTAGGTCGACCACTACCATTATGATGCAGAAATCTGCCACTGTCCACCCATTCTTGTCAGCCTCTTGTTATGGCCGCATCCCTTCGACCCATATGACGAGTGATTCTCTGATTTTCTTATCCCATCTATTTCAATCCAAAGATACGAACTCTTTCAAACACAGACATTTGCTCGTAATGAACTCAAATCCTATGACAACCATTTGTTTCAGTCATTGGATGTTATCCTGAATCGCAATGGAACAGAAATTTTGACATCCATATTGAAAATTGCTTCTTATAGACACCTGCTAAGTGGACACCACATTTTAATCATTTTCATGTTCGGTACAAATGTTTTTGCATACGAAATTTCATTACAATCGGGCAACTCCTTGTTTTTTTGTTTTTTTTTTTGTTATAGAGTGTATTTAATTCATTGTGGAACATTAAGTTTTTATCTCCTATTAGGAGTATAATGATGTACAGGTTTAAAGAACAATACGTTATTCATAACTTTTTTAGGAGTAAAAAAACACCCAAATAAAGTTTATTAACAAAAATGGTTATTCAAAGTTCCCTTCAAGGTTCTGAGGTGCTAAAGTAATGAACTCAGACGAATATAGCAAAAAAGGACATTTGAAAAAATACAAATATAATACAAGTTTTACATACATATTTTACGAGTATCCTATGTGAGAATCCTGTGTTATACACATCATACATCAATGTGATAATCTAGTTTCTGTCACACTCTACTCGACATGGTAATATCATAGTTATTGACAGCACGCGCTGTCCTTCCATGCTGTTCTGCTACATAACGCTTCAAGGATAATACGAAAACTGATTCTTATGAAAAACTCCAAGTTTTCGGTTAACACAAAAAGAATAATGCACACTGTTCATATCGCTGATAGTATCAGGTTCAGTAGAGTATGACAGAAGCTGGACTATTACATTGACATATGCTGTGCTACAAAGGTTTAACACATTGAATAATTGTAAAATATGTATATAAAACTTGAACTCTTTATGTATTCTTTTAAATGCTTTTTTTTTTTGCTGTATTCGCCCTAGTTTCTCTTACTATAACGCTTCAAAACCTTGTAAAGAATAATTAATAACGCTTAAAGAATATTTGAGCAGTGTTAGTAAAAATGAGATATCTCTGATATCAAACTTTTTTTTATAAAATAACCAATCCAGAATTAAAATTTGTCCCCAAAGAACTTTGAAATCAAGTTATTAATTAGAAAGATCAGTAAAATAAAAATCCATTGACTCTCATACGTGTTAAGTTCTGGAGAAGATCGTTCAAATACTAATGTATATTATGTTTCAGGATTGTGGTTATGCAACACAACGGTGATTCGTTCAAAATTGTGTTTCTTTTACTTAATTCCATGCCATTAAAATGAGTCCATGTGGAATGGGATCTTAAATTGAAGCGATATTCTTAGTAATATAATCCCAAAAAAAGATATTGAAACCTCATTTTAGTCTGATAGAGATCACATTCATTTATCTGAAAGTCCAGTGAAAAATCACCAGTCTAGAAAAAATTAATTAACACAGTATTAGTTCTTTCCGATAAAAGTGTTTGAAGGAGATTTTTAAGAACCAGTTAATAAGAGTAAACTAATCACGTCAATTCTTTCTTATTCAAGTAGTGCGTAAGAAATTTAGAAGTTCGGAATTCCTAAGTCTACTGGTTACAATGTTTAAAAGCTATTTACTTTTTATTGATTTCCGTTAACTAATCTGGGGAATATTACTCATAGAAAGTTAAAGAAACATTAAATAAAGAAACACAACTATTCTTTCGTTAAATTTAAATTACGCTGTAAAAATTCCTTAGTTAACGAAAATGCAGTAATTTAAAATGTCGTTGTACTAAAAAAAAAAATAGAATCGTTGGATAGAAAATTTTTAAAAAAAAGAAATTTTTATTTTAAAATTTAAATGAATTGAAATATAAATGATGTATAACATAATGTAAATTTATTGTGATGTATATATATAATTCATTCTAAAATAGAAATATCAGAATTTGACACAGAACAAAAGGAAAAAAAAAATACCTTTCATGGTCTATAATTAGATATTTCTAATTTAATCATACTTTATAGTAGGTGGGAATATAAAATAAATATAGATGATATTTTAATTCAATTTTTTTTTTGGGTTATATTTTGTTTTTTTAAGAGAACATAATTTTCATTAAATATTATATACTTATTCCCAAATGCAGATCCAAAATTTTTGTAAAAAAAATATGTAGTGAGGGAAAGGGAAAACCCCACATAAAGGAGTTCAGTTTTAAATGCGAAATTCGGTAGCATTTTGAAAAGAAAAATTTATTTTTTGATTCAAGTTTCGTGTTAGGATAAATTTGGCGCTAGTGGGACCATTATAAAAAATACAAAAAAGGGTTTTTTTTTTTAAATACGTGCAATAAAGTTATTGCGTGTTATTCATTTTTGGGTTTTTGACTAGGAAGTTGATGCTAATTGTGAATGCCTTTAAAAAAAATAAAAAACCCAAATTATCTCATCTCAATGAATTTGAACAAAGTCATATAATTTGTTTAAGACAAAGGGGATTTTTTTTTTTGGATACATTGCAGAAAAACTCAACACGTTTGGGTACATTTTTCTTTTTGGAAAAAGTGCCAAAGGGGAAAAGATCTCCTCAAAAAACTGGATGTCGAGTAGTTGTTGGGAATTTCGAGGGAAGACCATCGTGTTCAATGTAGGGCCCTTTTGTATGTCGTACGGTGTATGGCAGAAATGTCTCTTGGTTTTGGGAACACAGTGACAAAAATGAATCATTATAAATGGGTTTTACTTCAAGGACAGCTCCCCCAAACATTCTGCTGTGTATTCCACTGTTTCCCAAACCCCTTGAAACTTCAGTTGCGTATAGCCCAAAAAAAAGGAGTAGTAAAATTTTTTTTATTTCTGATGAAAGATGGACAGTGAAGGACGTGTGTTTTTTAAAAGAAGTTTTGAACCCAAACTTAACCCGCCCCGGGGCTTTTTTAAAGTTATAGTCGTGGAAGGCTTTTCCCCCCAGGCCCCTGACTTAAAACGTGGGGGTTCGGAGATTCAACCTGTTGGGGGTTGCTTTTATGAACACCATTCGGGGGAAAGAGAGAGTAAAGTTCCACCCAGAATAATGCATTCCCTCATATCGCTATCATAATTTTTTTAAATATATTATTCAGACAGGTGGTGTTTTTTTTTTTCCAAATTTCTTCACTTTACATTAACTTTGAAAATTTTTTTGGGGGTTTTTTTCTCATAATTGTTTAGGTATATTCATATAACATAAAAATAAAACCTTTTAAATGAACTTTTGCGTTTCTACGAAAAAATTTAAATTTTAAAACTAAAAACTTTATTCAAAAAAAAAATTTTCTATTAAATTT
This sequence comes from Trichonephila inaurata madagascariensis, assembly GCA_019973955.1. Lineage (NCBI taxonomy): Eukaryota > Metazoa > Arthropoda > Arachnida > Araneae > Nephilidae > Trichonephila > Trichonephila inaurata. The sequence goes on from BMAV01010191.1 coordinate 6,455, forward strand.
TTTTTAGCTATTCTTCCAAAATTAAATCTACATTTAAAAATTTCAAATTTTAGTTTCATGAATCTCTCATCATTTTTCAACCCAAAATTTTGCATTTAATATTATTGATTTTTTCATTTTTTATTTTACTCCTCGATAAAATTTAAAAATAAACCCCTTTCTATATTGTAATTCATCTGGAAAAAAGTATTGATATTATATTCTCAAAGAATAAAAATGAGCTAATAAAAAAAAATCTGCCTTAAACAAATTTTTTCTTTCTCTTATGCACATATTTTTTTGGGTTTTAAAAACCCAAGTAATCTTTTTGAAAACATGAACTTAGTAACCTTATCAAAAAACGAGATACTAATTATTAGTGAAGTTTGCTGCACAATAAAGAGTAACGTTTCTTTTGCTTTTATCTTGTCAAATCTAAGGGTTTTAAGAAAAATGAATAAAAAATGTTTTTTTTAGTTTTTTTTTTTTTTGGGGATATGCTAAAATAAAGGGAATAGGATAAATAAATAATTGAAAAAAAATATTTTTTCCCTTAAAAATTTTTACTATAAAAATTTAATATTCTTTTTTTACTTGAAAAATAATTGTTTTTTTCTGAACTTTGAAAAAATATGTATCTTAGTTTTTGGGATTTACAGATATGGGGAAATGGAAAAAAAAAACCCAAAAAAAGGGTTGAATGTTTAAAAAAAAAGAATGAATTTTAAAATTTTAAATTAAAAAATGACAGTTAATATACATGTTTTTTTAATTTTAAATATTTTTTCTGGATGCTGAAAAAAGTCAGCTGTCAAAAAAAACCTTCATTGTTTAAAAATCAAAAACCCCCAAAATAAATGTATAAAAAATTTTCTTTTTTTCTCATAAAAAAAAAAATTTTGATTTTTAAAAATTTTAAAATCCCCGACTTTTTAAAAAATTTAAAAACAGCTCTTGTATCTTTTTAACTTTTTTAAAAACATTTACCTTTATTTTACATCACGATTTTTTTTTAAATTAGCTTTTTTATTAATTTTTTTTTTGCTTAAATCTAATCTCATCGTTTAATGATGACAAATTCTCATTTTTAATGTCTAATGATGATTGAATCTTTTAAAGTTTTTAAAACTAGAAACCCCGAAAAAAGGGCCCTTTTAACCCCCAAAAATTTTTCAGTATTTCTCAAAAAATTACTAACGGAATTGGAAAAAAAAGTCTTGACTTTTTTTTTATTTTTATACCAAACCAACCGGGAAAAAATGATATGTTAAATAATTATCATTACCTTTTGTTTTTTTAAAATTAAAACCTAAAACCGCGGAAAGGCTCATTTTGTGTGTTGGGCCCCCTTATAATCACAAGTATCAAATTTGAATTCAACGTTTCCTGGAATGGAAAAAAAAAATTAACCTTTTTTCCATTTTTTCACATGTAAGCAGAACAATATTTTTTAAAGTCAATATATTTTTTACTGGGTCGAAAAAAGGGGAACTGAAAAATTTTTTTTTGTAGTAGTAGCCAGCGTTCCCCCTTAAAATTCCGTAGGGGAAAATGCCAATGGTTAGCATATTCGGACTGCTTTCCGATGTTTTTTTTTTTTGGGCCCATGGGGGTCAAATTTGGGGCAATGCTACCAAGCCAATTTCGGTAGTCTAAAAAGGCCCCATTTGGTTCTTTTTGACAACAACTGGTTGTTTGCAAAAAGCCTTGCGAAAAGGGTTTTAGTGTAACCGTCCGTTCGATTTTTTAACCTTGTTTACACGCTGAGATAAAATTATCTTAGGTGAAAATGGGAGGAAGAAAAAATGCGTAAATTAACAGTTAGTGAGGGGGCCCCGAATATATGCGAAATTATCGGAAAATAATTCGAAAAAAGAAAATGATGAAGAAATTGTTTTCAGCGAGGATGAATATAAAATTTCCAGTTGAAGAAAAAAAATTTCCTCGAATGAAGATATTGTATAAATTTTTGGGGTCGGGGTACTAGCAGAAAAACCACTTTGAGAAGAAAAAAAAAATGGGGAAATAAACATAAAAAATTATCAAAATTCAAATCCCGATGAAATGAACTCAGGAACTTTTTTTTCAAAAAGATGGAACGGGGTTCAAAACATCACCCGTGGGGAAGGGTGTATGCGTGGGAAAATTACGGAACATAAAAAAGTTTTTAAAGAAAAAGTGGTCCAACCAGTTATGGGGAAAAATTTGAAAAGGTTTTTTGGAATTTCCCCTGGGGCTACTTATAGATTAAAACCCATGCTTGTTTATATCAAAAAAATTTTACCGGGGAAAAAGGGTCACCGGCAACTAGGAAAAAAAAAATGGTCAACAAATTTAGACGAACTAGATGCTTTTTTTATCAAGTTTGTTTGGTCGAAGTAGATACGGTGTAAACGTTCTAGAACTTGATAGTCTGTAGTATGTAGTTTGGGTTTTCCAATTTTTTTGTGATACTCTATGGCGAGAGATAAATTCAGATAATTAAGAAATTTCTGCGATTGACAAAAAAAAAAAAAAATACATGATTAGAACCAAAAAAAATAGGTTTTTTTTTGTCCTGGAAGAAATTTTTTGAAAATTCATCGTTTTAAAACCCGGGTTAAACTTTGGGAAAAAAGGGGCCCCATTAAAACAAAATGGTTTCCCTATTTTCCAATCCAGTTTTGGAAAACCGGTTGCCCCTTTTGGATGGGAAAAAACTAGGCCCCAAGGGGAAAGGTTGAAAATCCGAAAACCCCCTTTTTCCGGGAAAATTTGGTTTTTATGGAAATTTTTAAAATAAGTTCTACAAAACCTCCAAAAAAGTATCCCCCAAATAATGTTTTCTGTTTACTGTCCCAAATGATGAAAACAAAGAAAAGTAGTGAAATTGGAACTATGAAACAAAATCAGAAAAAAAGTAGATGCCGTTTTTTACAATACCCTTTTACTGGAGCATGATGATATAACTTTGACGGGTTTTTCGGGAAAACCCCGCAAAAAAGTTTTTTTGATTGAAAATCCCCTTATTCTACAGTGGATATCGACAATAATCACCGAAAAAAGCTTCCAGAAACGATATCATTTTATAACTAAACAAAATCTGGTGTTGACATTGCAGAACAAATACTTAGGGGGAAATATTCCCGGGAAAACAAATTACAGGGGGAAATTCATGTATTCTACAATATTCTTGACCTTTCAGGGATTAACTCATGGATTTCATACAATGAAAGAAGTATTAGTTTTATACAAAAAGTATTTTGGTTTTTTTACTGAAATTTTTGGTTTTTTAAAAGGGAAAACGAGGGGGAGAATATCTTCAACAACTCATTTAAGAGTTGTGTAAATGCTATATTCACAAAAAATTTCAAAACAGATATCCAAAACAAAAAAAAATTACACGAAAAAATCTTTCCCAAATGCGAAAAAAAAGTTCATTTCCCAAACTTTTAAGTGTAGAAAAAAACTGTTGATACTTGTTCTGGGCTGTAAAAAACCCATATTTGGAAAGTGTACAAAAAAATATAAAAAGGGTTTCAAAATATGCATGAACTGTGTAGGAAATCTTATGTAAAAAACCAAATATTTCTATTAAATTTGTCTGTATATTTTACTAAATGTATACAATACTCCATATTGTAATATCGAATCATCTTTAACATTTATTATAACAATTTAATGTTAAAAATGAATAAATGTCATTGAAAAATAATTGCATCGTACTTTTAGCATAACAATACGGGTTTTTATTAATTGTGGTCAATTTGACCCAGCCTGCGGTTCTAGTGTTAATGTTTAATGATGACTCTAATCTCTATGTTTAAAGATGGCTAAAGAGAGCATTATTGCTACGAAACATAAGTGTTATTTTTGATTCTCTGCATAATGAATAAGACATTTTGCACATAACTAAATATAACTATGTGTATATTAATGTTTGTAAGTTAGCCAGAATTTATATATGTATTTAAAAATCATTAAAAATGAAATATGTATAATGATATAAAATTTAGAAAATCATCTCAAAGAAGTTTGTGTTAAATATATTTTATAAAAATGGATAAATTATAAGTACAAAGGAGTTTCAGTATAATGATCATGTGTACTTTTAATGTGCTATTTATTAAAGTAATTATATTAGAGAATATATAAATGAGTAAAATATATACAGATAAAATTAAAGTTGAAATGCATAATGAATTTTGTAATTTTTCTTACAGAAAATAATAAAGAATGAAATACTTTGCATTGGAACATCATTATATATATATATATATATATATATATATATATATATATATATATATATATATATATATATATATATATATATATATATATATATATATATATATATATATATATAACTTTTTTCCCCTTCATTAAATAAATATTCACAAATTGGTAAAATATTAAAAAAGGTGTAAAAGTTAAACTCTCAACTTCATAGACTGCTTTCAAAGAATATATGTTCTTATAATATTTTCTGATTAACTAAAACACTAACTATGCAGATCATTAGGTATTAATTTTTTAAAAAACTAACCTTACTGTTTATTTAATTTAGTCTTCTATTTATATTTTTAATATTTTTAACATTACTGGAATTTCAAATTTTCATACAAAAATATATTGCGAGCATTTAAGAAAAATAATTTTTCAAAGGAAACGTTAAAATGGATTTTTAACATTTGTATTCAAGGAATAATGCTTTAAGAAAAAAATGAATTTAAATTATTTATAATTTCATTGCCTTAAAAAAAGGGCTACCGAAAATAAAAAAAATTGTATCTATAGTAGTTAGAAAATAAGAAATATACTTTTTATTTTTAATATTTCTAGGTTGATTATAACAAGTGTTTTAATAAAAGTTGCTGAATAGAAATTAATTGTGCTATAAACATTTTTCTTGAATTAGAAAAATATTGTAAGAGAATTAAGAATTCTTTTTTTCCAAATTATGCTAAAAGGAACAAATAATTTCCCCCGTAAAGCATTTGGGTTAATATTTTGCAATGGCAATTTTATTAATACTGAATAATATATTTTAATAATTTATATCGTTACATTGACATACATAAAACTTTCATATTTCACTAATAATGTGCATACAAATAATAATCCCATTTTTAATTTACATATGGTTTTAGTAAAATAATGTTTTGTTTTACAAATCTCCAATAAAATGTCATTTGTTTTTTTTTTTAATTATTTTCTTTTATATTTCAATCTTATTTATATATAGCATATTTTCGTTCAATATTAACACATTTATGTACTTTTTATTTGGAAAACTATTTATGTGATAAAAGGGATTGTTAAAGGTGTGCAGTTATATATACACATATTCAGAAATAAAAACAACATTGCTCATTCATAAATAGGCCCGGATACTTAAGAAGAAATTCACTTTTTAAGTCTAGTAATCGATATCATGAAGGATAATAAAAACTCAGGACTTTATAAACAAGTTGTTTTTAAAGCAATGTTCAAAAGACACCAAATTCCTATTTTTTTTTTAAAAATTCAAATGTCTATCTAGATTTTTAAATTGCATTTTCTTGCCAATCCTCATACGTTAAAATCAAATTATAGCCATTAACATAAGTCGTATAACTTTGATATCACAAAAGGTCTTTCAAAAAAGAAGAAAAATTAAATAACATTCCTATCGCTAACCAAATAAAAAGGTTTCACTTTCGGCATCTCCCATAACCAATATACATCACTAAAAAGGTCTATAACGAAAGTTTTGAATTTCATTTGCTTTTTCGCTGTGCAAAAAAAACACATCCTGATGAAATTCTTGTTTCAAACTACAATCACGAGTTTTCATACGGATTCATAAAAGGCAATCACACACAAACTATCTTTTATTTCAGAGAAAACTCTAGGAATAAATATTGTTTACTATTGGTATATTTGATTTCTTGCTTACTTTTGTTTTCTTTGAATTGACGATGATTTTTAAAAGATTATTCAAGACACAATTCTCCAAGAAAGAAAATAAATTGACCACTTTTTTTGTTATAGCTAAGTTTTACTAGTCATTTGGAAATTGATTGTCAAATATTTATAACATTGCAAACTGGAAATTTTATATCACATCATTTAAATTTAAATATGTGAGGTTTAATAGGGATGCAGTAAATTTAATATTCTATAAAACTCTTGCTATTTATATTCAATCGGGTGTTTAACAGTCCTCAATTTTAATTTTTTTTTACAAACTTGAAAATAATAAAATTCCGAATCAATTTCTTAAAGGTAACGATAAATTTTATTTACACTTGACCTTAGAGCTAATTTCTATGAACAGAGTTTGATAAAAAAAAATTAACTTTTTTGTCAATTTTTCGTAGTTCTCCGTATTACAACTTTCAAAAATCATGATTTAGTTCAATATCACGTTAATATTATTCTTAAGCATTGTAACTTATATTTTAAAAGTTAACATCAAAACTATTTTTAAGCTATGAAGTTTGTTTTAAAGGCTAAAATTCTGCTCTGGTAAAAATTGTATTTATATTGCTATTATTTTATTTACTTTGTTTAATAGTGTTACAATCATTCCAGCAGATAAATATATTAAAATTTTCGGAATAAATTATATAACAATTATTATAATATTCTAATCCCACACAGTATAATTATAATATTATATTTTTGGAAAAAATAATTCCATTGAATTAGGGATAAAAAGTTAAAAATGAATTAGGCAGATATATCGGCTGCCCCAGGACAAGGCAAAGATTCAATAAATTTACCAAAGCATTCTACAGAAATATGGCTTGTCAAAAATCGTATTTATAATCCAAAAAGAATCATTAGTTTTGAATTATATGCATTCACATTTTTCTCCAAAATATATCAAAAGGGTTTAAAAGATCTTATTTACGGGCTTCAAAAAAAATTATAACCCGG
>BMAV01010193.1:0-11797 GCA_019973955.1 Trichonephila inaurata madagascariensis
TTTAATTATAATTAATAAAAATTAATTGATTAAAAATAATTATTCAAAAAATTACAAATACAGCCACGTTGGCATCCTTTTTGACGACTTGTGTCAAAACTTGAAAAGGTTTTTTTCTCACGTTTTAAAGCATTTAGTTGAACTGAAATTTTATAGACACGATTGTTTTGGATGACAATACAATACTTTAATGGTACTTAATAAACATAAATTACCACTTAATGTTGTGATTCTATCATATGTATATACATATTTATATTAATTGTAACTATTTAATAAAAAGTAGCAAAAATAAATTTTTTCTTTGTTGATCTAAGTAGGAATTGACTTAATTTTTTTTTATATTACTTGTTTTTTTTTTGTATTAATAAATTCCAATATTAATTCGTCTAATCCAGGGGCGTAGCTACCGTCGTATCAATGATACGGGGCCCCCAAGCTACAAGGGGTCCCAACAAGATTAATTACAGTCCCACTAACAGGGCTCCTATATCTAAAGAAGGGCCCGAAGGAATTTTGATACAGGGCCCCCTGAGAGCTAGCTACGCCAGTGGTCTAATCTCTTAAATTAGCCTTATCTTTGTAAACAAAGACTAGACTTAAATTGATTGAGATTAAGTAGACTAAGACATCTGAATGTAATATCATATTTGTGATCCAAAATTGACCTGTCGTTTTATATTTAAAAGAATTCAATTCACGGATCGTTCTTTCATCATTATTTTTTCTTTACATCTCGTTTAAAATGTATTATTAATTAGAAACACTGAACTCAGAGCCTTTAATCGATTGACTGTGACCGTCATTCATTTCCCAAGCGTGACAGTTTTCCAATTTTCAACTATCAACTGTATAAAAAAAAATCTAAAACACAATTCAACGTGGTTCGTGTTATTAAAAAGTAGGATTGTTTTACTGGTCGTTTTGAGATAGTTTTGAATCACAAAAATACATCGAGGGACATCTGTTTTATTCGCTGAACCATATCATTGTTTCAAATACGAGCATTATTTCCTTTCCAGCTGTTAGCAACCTCCGTGCACAATGTCAGCATTAAAAAGTTCATTACCACACGCGCACACTCTTCGAGCAACAATCAAGGCCATGGGGAAATGCTTGCGGCAGGGCGGTAAGAACGTGCGGATTTCAAAACTCGATTGAGTGGGGAAAGATCTAAAAAATATTCTTCCCAGTTTGACCGACGAATTATAATCCATCTTACGCAATACAATGGAAAGAATGAAATCTAGAAGGGGGGGGGGAATGGAACGTTTCTCTCCCTGATTAAATAAAACTGAAAGGTTTTCCGAAGTCTGCATTAGGGATAAAATTCAAAATTAGAATTGTTCTTTTTGTAAACTTTCTCAATATGATATCAGCAAAAATGGAAAGAAAAATGACTGAAATATTATCGTTGAAATGTTTTTATAGGCGAAAAAAAAATTGTTATGCAGAATTTCAATTTTCAAATAAGATGGACGAATTTCATTATAGTGATAAATTTCAATTTTCAACGAAGTGGAAAATGGGACAAAGCTGAAGAAAGATTAAAATTCGTCTGCACGATTTTTAACTTGATTAAAAAAAATAAGAATTCTAAATTGAGGCCATGCAAGATTGTTAAGATCGATTCGATAATATTTAAGATAAAGGAATTTAAATTTATTATTTGATGATTCTAAATCGTCTTTCATTTAAAGTACTCGAATATTACAAAAACATAATATTTGCAAATCATGAATATTTTAAGAACAATATTTATTTGTACAGTAAAACATCTAAATTCGTTCTTGGGTTCTCTATGATACATGAAAGAGTTTCAAGTGTTAAAAAGTTTAAAGACAAGGAATTCCAGTGAAGTTTTATTCATCTCAATACACGCATGTGTACTCGGACATGCACGTACATAAGAATATCATCATCCCAGATAAAAAAATATTGAGCAGTTTGAACATAATATTTATGCAACTTGGTCAGTCTGATTTTATCTTTGATATATTAAATTCAGTTCTAATTTTTATTTTTGGAGTGAGGAATAATCGCCAATGCAACGCTAGGAATTTGTAGCCATCTGGCTTTCACAATCGATGCTTATATCAATAAATCAAAGAACCAGTCATCAAAAAGAAACACAATTCGTTACGTCTTCCTGTCTTTATCTTGAGCAAAAGCTTCTTTTGTTGATATTTTGACATGAAGGGAAAAGCGAATGACAGTCGAACAATAAAGGCATTATAGTCTGAAGTTTTTACATTTGTGTATAAAATTCCGAATGAACTTTTTTGGAAAGTTCACTGATCACCGTGACTTCCTTCTTTGATATGCAACAGTTTTTAAAAAAACGGTTATTCATTATTTGAATTTATTTTTCATATTTTAGTTCCCCCCCCCCCCCCCCTAATGTTTACTGTTCTAAGTTTACAAAAGTATGTAGTAGAACAAATAAATAGAAAAAAAAGTGTGTGTTTTTTCACTTTTCTGATATTTATATAGTTAATTAACAAATCTCGACAGTTTGAATAATAAAACGGACAGGGGCGTAGCTACCGCCGTATCATTGATACGGGGCCCCAACACATGTAACTACATTCCCACCAACAGGGCGCTCCTATCTTAAAAAGAGTCCCGATGGAATTTAGATACAGGGAATAATACTATACAGGGCGTATACAGGGATACAGAACTATCTACGCCAGTGAAAACGGACAATATTTACTATAACTTTTATAAATTGATGCGACTAATTTATAAATTCTTGCAGTATTGGAAAAATAGATTACCGCAAAATCCGGCGTATAACGCGCACTTTACACACTAAAAATAAGAACAAAATTTACGTGTGCGCGTTATACGCCGGGTATAAAAATGAAAGCTTTAAAAATAAAAAAAAAAGATGAGCATAAAAAAAATTAGAATTATGCATTGATCAAAATAATGTTTATTTAAAAGAACTGTGACAATCCTTATTACCTTAAAGCGTTGTAGAGTTTTAGAAATATACTATTTTTTTTAAAGCTTGGAATAATACCTCGAATAGATGAGCTTAACATAAGAACATTGCGTAATATACATTTCAAGTTTCTTCGTAAAAAGGGGGTGCGCGTTATACGGCGAATATACCTAAAAATTAAAAATTGCAGCTAGAAAGTGTAGGTGCACGTTATACGCCGGATTTTACGGTAATTCTTTAAGGATACGAAGTAACCATTGTGATGGTTGGGATAAATAAAGGAAGCGTGGATATTAATTAATTTAAATATTTAGTTCATTTACGCCGCAGTTAATCAGTAGAGTATATAGATATATACACTGAAGTTATTAAAAATATTGTTGATTTCATTAGAGTTCAAATTTTGTTGTTTGTGAGGGAGGAGGTTGCATCCGTTCTCAGCGAAGTTTTCAAACCATTTCCTCTCTCTACCCTTTCTTGGGTCTTCGTAATGATAGGGATTGGCGTCTTTATCCTCGAGTTACTTCCGGTTCGTGGGCGGAGGGTTCCTCGTGATGTCAAAGGTTACCGGGAAAGACCGGGCAATATTTTAAGGGTGCAGATATTCATTGCACGTGATGATCATATCCACATAAGAAGTCGATTCACAGCTGTGTGGCGGGAAACGTCATACAATTTCAAAGAAAAAATTAGGAAGTTGTAAGGATGTAAGGATTAATACTTGTCGTATTAATCCTTAATACTACCCGTTTATAGCAACAGATTCTGGCAATGGTTGTGTTGAGATGAGGTGATGACCAAGGCAGAGAGGAGACTGGAGGAGAGTCGAGATGTGATTGAAATCACTTGAAGACGTTTCATTGTAGATTGTCAATGATATGGATTGAAACCTATTACTGCTTATTATTATGTGTTGTATCATATAATTTAATAACAAATAATTTGTTGTTGATGCTAATCTCCAATATTTAGAAGGGATAATTTAAGTCCATGATCTTGTTCACTTGTATAGAGTCCAAGACGAGCATCAAGTTCAGCAGACTGCTTCACCGTGGCAAAGGGAGTGACGCTGGATGGAGTGGGTGAAGTAAGTTGGGAGTTTATTTTCCTGACAGGGTCAACTAAGGCGTAAAGGCTACTTCATTATACTCCGCTAAAGCCTGCGGGTGGAGCAGCCAAGTCAGACTTCTAACCTTTGGTGCTCCCGTCTTTTGACAATAGGCTGGAACGTCAGGACTTCTTTAGGCCCTGGGCTCCTAGGTAAAAGTAGGCCCTAGGCCCCTACACAAATGTAGGCTCCACCTATGACCCTTAAAAATTAACAGTACATAACATACATTGTCAAATACTCTTACAAACAATAACCCGAAAGAAATAAATGTGCATGACTTACAATCGCACAAACCAGCTTGACCACCTACCGCCTTTTAACTGAATGAGTAATGATGGTGTATGGTGGTATGCCTATTCTTGTACATGGACGAAGGTCATCACATGCAGCCAGTTAACATATCGTCCGAAATTTCTAGTTTTTCGGTGAATAAAACCGCAAAAAACATTTGATCGTTTACATTATTCGAATTATGATCTATAAAGACTGAGTCAAAAACGAGAAGAGGCCTCCATTGTGTAAAAGGCCCTGGGCCCGGGCCCAGTTGATCCATGCCTTAAGACGTCCCTAACCATAGAAGCTGCCCTTTTTCACCATCCATGATTACGTTACATGCTCCTTCGGCCGTCGCGAGCAGACAAAAATGCGTCTCGATCCTCGTTTAGGTAAAGGGGTAGGATCGACAAGTTTGAGTCTCCAAGAGAACGTTAACACACACTTGAAAGTTCTCTAAGTTAACATCAATTTGATTTCAAGTGGTGCCTCAAGGTCCATACTGGACCAAGTATTAATCATGCCCCACGCTTATGATGTACAAATAATCTACAAATAAAATGTTGGGACTAAATTATGGAGTTGATTTCTACTGCGATGATGGAGACATATAAATATACGGTCAATTCTCTAGTAAAAAAATGTAGAAAAAACAAACAAAAACATTTTACTATAGAGGCAGTAATATTTAAAATAATTTTTGGATTTTGTTATGTATTATTATTAAATTGATTCAGAAAAAAAAGTCAGTTTCTCAGGGCATAGTTTTAAAATTTTAAACAAATGGACATTTTTGAAGCTTTTAAAAATTTTTGGAATAAAATACTCAGTTTTTTATATTTTTTATTATCTCAAGTCAGTAGCGCACACAGAAGTTTTCCAAGGGGGGGGATTTTGGGAAACAAAAAACAGTAAAAAACTAATTATTGAATAAATAATTAGTATTGATTAATAAAATTAATAATTAAAAACAAATATTTAATTGAATTTTACGTATTATACACTTAAAATTATAATCAATCGGGAAGAAAATCAAGGACTTTAGGGGGGATCCGGCCCCTTAGGGCCCCCCCCCCCCTTGTGTGCGCTATTGTCTCAAGTAGTTTATATTTCTTGGAGTAACAGGAGTACAGGATGGAATTCAAAACGTGATTCTTTGTTGAACTTTAATAATTATTTTTACACCCCCTACTCCTAAGAAAAAATCATAAATTTTTTTTAAAATATTGACTTTTACATTTAAAAAAATAGATAATACTCCAAGATAAAAATCTCCACAAATTTTATAGTACACGTGTGAAAGTATCTACAAGGAATTTCAAGACTCTCTCGAACACAAGAAAAAGAGCTTCATGGAACAGAAAACACTTGCATTGACTAAAATAAAAATCTGAGAAAAATGCTATTTTAGTTAGTAAAGGCGAAGGTTTTGAATATGATAACGAGAGACCAGAAAACTTTATATATCTTTTTAACTAATCGGATATCAGATTTAAAATTTGAAGTCAAGCATCACAACCGGATGTGGCGCGGAAAAATCTTTTTTTTTTTTAAATCTTTTTTTTTATATCAACTGTCATTTTTAGGCTAAATAGGTTTTATCAAATGAATTACTTATATAAGTATTTGAGTATTTTTTTAAAGTATTCTTGCATATTTTTAACCGTTCAAATGTCAGAATGCTTTTAGTCTTTCTTTTTATTTACTATTTCTTTTATAACAAAAATTTGCATTTAAAAAGCATTTATTTTCAAATTATCACTTTTTAAAGACTCCAATTTTGCTTTAAAAAATTGATTAAGCAAAATCATAATTTATTATTTGTCACTTGGTATTGAAATCCATATCTATAGAAAGTGGATAAATATGTATATATATAGAAAAAAGTAAAATTTTCAATAGTCTATGGCTTATTCTTTTGGAAATTTTTTAAAATAAGATGAAAAACCTATCGTATTTTTGAAGTTCTTATTGTGCATAGAAAAAAAACAACATAAAATAAAAAGTTAGCTGCAAGTATAGCATGTTTTATTAATTTTTTTTATAGCAAATAAATACATATCAAAGCCAGAACAATAATTTTCAGTTATAAGATTTTGAAAACTGATTATTTCCTCCTTTTTAAAAAAGTTATAAATTCAACTAAATAAATATTTTTTGGAGCGGAAAAATTTTTTGATTAAGAATATCAGAAAGAAAAGAATCATTAATTATTTCCCAAATAGAATTAAAGAGCAGGTTTAATTTAAAAAAATGTTAGCTTCTCTTATAATTTTCTTTCTAATACTGGGCTATATATTTTTGATGCATATTTATCAAAAAAGAACCTGAATTTCTTTCACCAAGAAAAAAAAAAGCTGATTTAATTTTGTTCTCTTCAAATAAATTCATTAATCGAGTCATTTTAAACTTCTATGCCAGTACGCTTTTATTTTCGAACGCACGTGCACAGTTTTTTTTCTTCGAAAACAACTATACATTTCAGTTTCTATTTTCTTACTTTCGCTTAACTAATCCTTATTAAATTCTGCGAGTGAGAAATCTTTACTAAATATTCAAATCATTGCAATTTGTGAAAAAAAAATCCTTTTATTTTTTTTTCTAGATGAAAAATTTATATATCCATTAATTATATAGATTCCCCATAAGTTACTGTTGCACGAGAGAAATTTTCATTTTCCTATTCTTTTAGGTGTATGCAAGAAAAAATTGATTACAAAAATGTTTTCCTCATAGAGGCATCCAGGATTCATCCATATCATTTGTATCGGAGATCTACAAAGTAGATTTTGAATTACGACTATAAACAGATTAAATATATCTCAAAGGAATTATTTTCTTTTCACAGAAGAAATCATGAAGGAATCAGTCCTCTTGGAAGCAAAATACTTCGGAAAGAAATATCTTTGCTATTTTTCTTTAAGAAGATTATCTAAATAATATCTTTAAAAATTGTGTTTGGGGGATTGTGTGTTGCTTACACAGATCTTGTAATGACAGAGATTCCTGAGATACCATTTCTTATTTTCTTTCTTTTCTAGGAGTAAAATTAAAAAAAAGAAATTTTTTTTTCTCTGTTTATCAAACAAAATTCTTTTTTTTTAAATAAAATTTAAAAAAGAGGAAGCGCGTTTTTTTTAAAAAAAAAAACACACTATTATCAAATATAATTCTTAGCAAAAGAAAAAAAAAAGTATGTACATTAATTTTTTTAATAAAAAAGAGAAATAAAGAAAAAGTTAAAACAGATAAACAGAAATAAAATTGCGGAAAACTTGAAAAAAATGATAAAAATATTTAATTTCAAAACATTTTTTTGAAAAAATAACTTTACTCACAAATCTACAAATCTTTTGGCGAAAATCTGATCGCTTTTTTTTTCTTTCTATGAAGATGTTATATTAAACTAAATACATTTTCTAGAATTAAAAAATTAATGCTAGTGAGATGACTTCATTAATTACCGCCTATACACAAAGTGAATTAAAAGTTTTTGAAGAATGAAAAGTATATAATCATTCTTGAATCTCGCGAAAGATCGCAGAAAACACCATTTAGCTCCATAAATTCTCTCTTTTGGCGTTCCTTCTTTTGCGGCAACCCTGAGAATCGTAAACGCTTTGGCGCTGGCTTCACTTTTTTGGGCTGGGTGTGTGTATATGGAGAATTGTTGTCTTGTGTGTCGTTAGATAACTTGTGCCCATCGGATTTGTGTACGGATTAAACTCATTGTCCCTACCCCAAGGTAAGAACACTATCTCCAACTTACTCTCGACCAATTGCCGATTACTTGCTAACTCTAGCTCCATCCTTTTCTCATCGAATTATTTACGTTGAAAGGGCATTGTAATAAAGCAGATGGGAAGCGGTGTAATTTTCGTTGTGTTGATACAGAATTCATTCCTTTTATATATATTATTCGGCGAATAATTCTTATATTTCTTGTGGAGTACACGCGAAAAACATATTGTATTTATAGAATGCCGGGAACAAGAGATATTTAGTGTTTCGCTGTTATTCTATGATAATTATGATCTTCTATAAATCATTTTACTAAAATTTTTTTTTGATAAAGCATTTATACTTAACAGTATATATTTTACGGGGAGGAAAAACATAATTTTTGTGGAACATCTAAATATTCCATGATCACAAACGGCTATCACTCATCCGGCATCCTGGGTTTTGATTTCGAAACGTTAGTTTTGTTTTTGAAATCAATGCTTTCAAACTAATTTTTTTGAAAAAGTTCGTTAACTATTTTTCCTAATTTATAAGCTTTACTCTCGTAATTAATAGACTAGTAATTGTTCTTTTTTAAAAATAACAAAATCAGAGAATATGCTAGTTTCGTTTTTATAGAAGCTGAATATTACGATTATAGAAATATATATCACATAATTTACACAAGTGCCGATTTCT
Source organism: Trichonephila inaurata madagascariensis (assembly GCA_019973955.1). Lineage (NCBI taxonomy): Eukaryota > Metazoa > Arthropoda > Arachnida > Araneae > Nephilidae > Trichonephila > Trichonephila inaurata. The sequence continues at coordinate 8,757 of BMAV01010193.1, forward strand.
TTTTACTGTGAGAATTTTAGAATATCCAGTCTAAAGAATATAATTAAACAAATTTTTTGACTGATGCTATACATATATGAGGCACACACACACAATCCAGTCTTCTATTTTTAAAATCTAACATCTCTTAATTTTATTTTCAATCTCTCCATAAATGTTCTTATTGGGCCATTTAATTAATTATTGTTTAAATTTTTCTTTTGCTTTATTATTCTTTCATTAGAATAGTTATTTAAACGTGTATTTCAATTAAAAAAATATTTTATTACTTAAAGGACACAAACAGAAAACCTCACAGTAAATATTATACAAATATGAGTTTCAAACTTTTCTTCAAAATAAGTGTATTGTTTAAAGTAGAATGATTTTTTTTCTCCTATGTAATTGCATATTTTAAGAATTGTTTTATGTTAAATTAAATTGTGTATACCATGTTGTAATTGTTCATTGAATTGCTTTTAACTAAAAAATTAATAAGGAATATGATATATTTTAGAACTTTTGTTGTAAGCATAACATCATACATTTTGTTAATAATTTGTCTTATATTTCTATTCCAATTCTTGTTTTGCTAAAATAAGGATGCGACAAGGATATTTTGAAAACTAAATATGTTATTACAAAGCATATTTTTAACTTATTCAAATATTTTTCTTCTTAATTATCCTCTTGAATGTTGTAATGCATACCCAATTAACATTAAAGCATTGTACACTAGGTTTCTCAGATTTACCTTATTCTTATTTGATGCAAGTATACAAATTCATACTGTTAGAGAAAATTTGAAAATATACTATGTCTAAATCCTCCTGAAATATTATTAAATATCATTGAATAACTATTATTGAAAATATTATGTGATTTCTTGTATATTTCATTTGATTTAATCCAATTTTATGTTTTAAGTTTAGGTTTCTTTTAAATATCTAAAAGGGAACTCCAACTTTAGTAAATTCTACCTTTAAACAGCCTTTATAAATTAAACTTCAGAAAATGTTAACTATGTGAAATGTTAGTATATTTAATAGTGAAAAACAGAACTAATGGAGAAAAAAAGTTTTGAAGGATAATTTCTCATGCTTAACTATAACATAGATATGTTAGTAATGATATAGAAAATGAACTTTTATAAACTTGCATTTAATTGGTAGATTTATTGGAAATTACATGCATATAAGAGACATTTTCTTTTGTTATCTGCACAATTTTATGTAACCGTTGTTTTACATTTTTTGATAAATTTATAAATTTGACCAAGAGTAAATATAAAACATTTACAGTTGAACCTGTTTTTGTGTGGTTGATAAAAAATCGCATAAAATTAACTGCACAAAAAAATATTCAAAAATTTCATTAATTTTTACATATAATAAGCCAATTCGTCGAAATACTGGAGAAATTTTTTTTCATGCAGTCGCATAAAAAGAAAATCACATAAAAAAAGATCGCAAAAAATAGGTTCCACTGTATATTCTATAGCTAAAGAAAAGATATTTTCAAAAAAAGGTATAAAATAAAACAAAACAGAATTTTTAAAAAATTAATGGGATTAATTATAAAAATTCTTTTTATGTTTGTTACCTTATATCTTCAGAAATGCGTTTTACTTTGTTAAATTTACTTTATTTAATAAATTTCACTGTAACAGTTTTTTTTTTAAATTCCAGTGATTTTTGGTGTTATGGGTATTTATGTATTAGTGTCCCCATAGGAAAATTTGTGCCATGTGAACCTCCCTATGATATCAAAGCAAAAAGATTCTTGCATGTCTTATTTGAAAAAAAACACCAGATTTTAGTGGAAAAAGGAGCGATTTTCATGGTGTGAATTAAATTTGGCTGCGGTAACATTAATAAAAAAAAATACCATATTATGATTTGATGTTTATTTTCATTTATTAAGTATGAATTAATTTGTCATATAAATATATAGACATAGACTTTTCATAATTTGAATTTCACCATTATTCTGGTAACACCACTTTGTAAGCAGAATTACTCTGGAGATGAAGTTCTTTACTCATTGAATTGTAGAAAAAAAAGTAGTTTAAGAAACAATTCAGTAATTCTTGGAGGGGTTTAGATCCCATGTATAACTTCTCGACATATGTCACTGATTATATATTAGAATTTTTTTTATGGATTTATAATTTTTATTTGTTTTCTTGAGCTTTTTCAAAAAGTGAAATTTTAATATAAATCTGTCATAGAATTCCTATAAAGAATGTAGAAATCCTCTTACATATTTACAGGCAAAGTTATTTTTAAAAAAATATAAATTAATCCTATGAACAAAGTGTTCACATCAATGTTCTTGATAAACCTGTTCACAACAAATTTCTCGATAAACCGATTGGTGGAAAATTTGTAGCAAATACTTAATAGGTTAATACATGCAAAAATCAAAATATAATTTTAATTTTTCTGTTAATGAACCTGTTTGAATAAAGTTAAACAGTGGCTATTGTATTATATATTCTTTTAATCAAATTTTTATGCTTCACTTTTTGTTATTTAAAATGTGCATGTCTTTTTACGCTCAAGTGAAAAAATAATTATTTATAAAATTATATATATGTATATTAATGTATTTTATTTTTATTATTCACACATGATAAATTTTTATTGCAAAACTTCTGTAAAATATGCATTAGTATATCCCCCAACATACTAATTTGCTTTATTTTGTTAACTAAGTGAAGTCTTTGATTTTTTAAAAAATTTTCTGTGCCACCTTTATAAATGCCATGGGAATCATTACTCTGTTTGGCGACTTCCCAGTTTGTCATTTAGTAAAGTCAAACCATTAACTTCTGAAACTTACTTTTTGTTTTGCATGCTAATATCCATATTTGGCAGATTTCCAAATGATCTTTAGTACTGTGTCTGAAGACAGCATTGACAAAAAATCCAATAAGCTGAGTATATCATTTTAACTTCATTGTGTCTAAATGGTATTGTATATAAAGCTGTTTTGCTTTAGAGAAAATTAATATGGAGTTTTTGTTAAGAAGCATATTGAGAAACGAAAATGGAAAATGT
>BMAV01010193.1:16797-27935 GCA_019973955.1 Trichonephila inaurata madagascariensis
AGATAAATCTCAGTACTAACTGTTCCAGGGAAGTCACTAAAGGGTATGCAGTCCACGCGCGATCCTGTGGGCGCGGTAGCCTAGTGGTCAAGGTATCGGATCGTGGCTGGCTTGTCATGAGTTCGAGCCCAGTACCACTGAAGACCCGCCGTGTAAGGGAGCGATGCACGTTAAATCTGTGGAGAGCCTAAACGACCTCCCGTGGGTGTGATGTGGTAGTTAGGGGAGGAAGTGCAGGCTCAGATGTTGTCCTTGTCACTTGACCATGGGTCAAAATGGCGAGGTTCGTCACCAAATGCCCTCGAGTAGCTGAACTGTGCGATGTAAATATTCACTCACTCACCCGACAGTTCATCACACAGTTCTTTTTAAACACCGTTTGAGAAATTCAGCTCTCTGGCATACTTAACTTTAAATTGTTTTTTAAAAATGTCCTATTAAATAATAAGTCCACATATAAATAAATGCTATAAGGATATATCAAGAAATATGAAATAATTCTAATGAAAAATGAATATGAATTCGAAGAAAATGTGTATGAAATTCCGAAGTTCTAAGGATTTTACTCGAAGATAGTTAAAAAGCAGTTTCAACAAGTGAATACAAACAAAGATAATTTATACTTTTTGCCGCAATCCCTTTTCAAATGAAACTTATTTAAATATTTTGCTCTAGTGATCTCTCTAAACAGCTGATATCGCTGATTATTCAGATGTGCGTGATTACGAGACGGTCAATAAAACCATCGCTGCATGTTTCTTTTCCAAGGCCGTTGTTTAGCCCTCGGTCACACAGAATGGAAAATAGCAAAATATTTTCCTGTTTAGTAGTCGATTTTAAATATGTAATAGATTTTTTTTTAAATACTGTACTATGAAAACTTGAAGTAGTCAAGGATGGATTTTAGATAACAGTTAACGTTATACTTCATGTTTTTGTAGATATTTTCATGCAAGAATGTTCAAAATTAGAAGACTTGGGATTCAATTTTTTTTCCTTATTTAAATGATTTATTTAAAAAAACTTATGAATGTAATTTAATAACAATTTTAGTCTGGTGGTGAAGATGAGAAACCATTTTTATTTTCTATTGAAAAAGCTTTCAGGGATAAAATCAAATGATTCATCAATATTTGTGTCGGAAAAAAGTCCATCGCAATTTAAAAAAAAAACAACAACCCTTAATACCTGTTTGAAAACTTACTTCTTTTAAAAAAACGTATTGAACTTTAGAAAAAACTTTTTTGGAAATAAAAAGTACTTAAACCGTTAATTAATGATTAGTTTATGCACAAATAAGCAGAAAGAGTTGGGACGCATTAAAAAAAAGAAACTTCAAAGGATTAGTGGAAAGTTTTCCGTGAAAAAAACTTTTCTAAGATACCCTGTATTAGTTTTTAAACTTCTTTTCAAATGTTTGGATAAATAATTATCATATTTTTATTTTTTATCTATGTGTTAGAAGTATTAGGAAACTAGAGGTATTATTAGGTGTGACATATATATTCTATTTACTGCCGTTCTATTTTAAGTATTCATTTTAACAAAGGACAATATCTGTTATTCTGTAATATTTGATAAGGCCACAAACATTCATGTTGCTTCAAAGCTTGACTTAAATAACTAACTAATCAATTGGCAAGGCGAGAGAGAGAGAGAGAGAGAGCTGTTAACATTTTTATTTATTAATAATTGTTTGTATTATGTGGAAATGATAGAGAGAGAGAGAGAGAGAGAAACGAAAGATTTGCTGTTGAGATATAAATCTTTTTCACGTGTATCGTTTCTATGATGTAGAAAATTAAAACGCGTTGTAAAATCAGTCTTTAAAATTTTTATTAAGTAGATGGATGTATAGCTCACACACAAATACTGTTCTCGTCATTTAATCCCAATTCAAAATATCTAGATACATTGCCAAGAACCTTTTTTTCTAGCTGGCATTAATTCCTGAAATAACACAAATCAATGTTTATTTACTGAACTTCGTTGAAAGAAAAAGAGAATATGATTTATATTTTCTGATATCTCCTTTATCGTCACAATAACTTATTGGATTAGTTTAATATGATACAACAATAAGAACTCATTTAAATTGGAAATCATTTGGTATCAATTAACGACTTAAACGAACTCAGTCGATTTCAATATTTTAATTTTTAAGTAAAAATACTGTATGTTACATACTGTGGGAGAGTCAAATTTTAAATATTGTAGGCAGTTCATACGCTTTAGTGAAAATACGCTTTTATGTGTCAATTTTCAGACAGGAAAGCCTCTTTTATGTATAAAGTAACCGCGATTGTGTTTAGCACATTTGTGTTAATTGGGAAATTTTATATATAGGTTCGATCACATTGCTATTACTGTTATTTGTCAATTATTTAATATGATATTGAGCCTTGACTTTAATTGTTTGTGAAACTAGTGTAATGTCAATGCTTCCAAATAAAAAGTCAACTGATTTTGTTCTAAGAGTATTGAATGAATTGACATCACAGTTTTGAACTTAATGGCAACCATTTTAGTTCTGTAGTGTGTTCACATTAAATTATCCATTATTTAAGCAATAACATCTAAAAGTAAAAAAGTTTTTATTTTTCTGTATTCTGAAGTTCTGTATACTGAAACGTAATAGCTTTTTTCTGTGTACAAGCATTTCCCCCCTCCCTTTCTACAATTTTTTTTACAACATCGGAGATGAATCATGGAGAATATTTTTTGCAGGGAAGAAAAAAAGATTTATTGTGAAATTTAAAGCAATTATATAATGAAGTATATGTTGCACTTTGTAAGTAATGTTCTGATGTAATTTTTTATTCTTTTAAAACGATGTTCAACTTTTATTCTACGCTTTAACAAAGGCAATAAATAATTATTATGATTATCTGGAATTTGCTAAAAATTTCCAGTATCAGTTATTTTCTATGATTTATATCTGAAGAACTTCTATTCATAGTACTTTAATTTTAAAAAGAATTTTTAGTCTTTAGGATAACATCGGTTATTGTCAATGTGGAATGCTAAGTATTTCAATGAAGAAACATCTGGGGATATATTACGGAGGAGGGCAGGCGCCTGGCTTTTAAATAAATTTACGTAAAATGTAACCCTGTACATATATCAGATATCTTATGATTTCGCTCTAATTTCTATGGCATAATAGCTAGAATCTCTCAAGGTGTATAGAATGTAGAATTTCCCTTTAAAGCAAGGAAGCTTATGCATAAACCCCTTCAGCCATTGAGGTGAGCTTTCCACAACTAGCTCGGTACATTTGGGTGTTTCCACAATTGTGCTTAATTGGCATGTTTGGTCTATACCAGGGATGTCCATCCCAAATGACATTGCGAGCCACTTCGGGAAAACATTATAATCTCGCGGGCCGCACATAAAAATATGTACCTTTATATCAGATTTGGAAACAAAAAAACATTTATTGGAGTGAATATTTAAAGCAGAATGAACTATTATTATTGTTTTGATTATTTTTCACGTATGCAGACATAGATAATATAATAATGCAATGATCAAATAATGTTTAAAATATTACAGTTGCCATTTTCTTGAAAATTACAGTGTTCCTTTTGAATTGATCTTTCGTTACTCATTGTTGACATTTGATTGCACTGTCATTCGCAAAGGATTAAGTATATACATTGTCTTTCATCTTAAACCGTCCTGAATATTTTTTAAACTTTAAAAAACATCTCTGATTGCCTTTTTGGGCACTCCAAACAGAAAAGGAGGAGGAGAAGCGAAAGTCGTACACACAGAGAATTATGTACCATTCATAGAGTAAAGCATATGCATAATGCAATTCGGAATTTACAAAAAAAGTAATTTATTATAATAAAATCAAATGTAACTGTTTGATAAAATATAAATTTATTTTAATGTGAAGGACATTCCTACTATCAAAAAGGATTTATTTTTAAACAAGAATAGGTAACAGGCAAATACATTGCAGATATTATATGTATATATACTATATAATTTCCCCTCAAATAAATTTCAAAAAGAATAAAAACTTTAAAAACCTGATATTTTTAAAATTTTTAAAAAAGAGTTGGCGAGCCGCAACTTACGTACTGGCGGGCCACATGTTGGACACCTCTGGTCTATACAGTGGAGGATGGTAATTTTGAGAGATGGTGATGTTGCAGTTCTATCAATGATTCGTGTCTATTTCTGTAGCGATCAATAAAAATGATAAAAATTAATTTCTTCCAATATTTTTTCTAGAAACCAGTACATTTTGGTTAATATACCCTATGTAGCTGCTGCAACCGCGTGGCCATGTTCGCGAACTCTTGGTCGGAGTGTCACGGGTTCGAAACCTAGTGCCACCGAAAACCCGTCGTGTAGAAAAGCTGATGCTAGTTCAATCTATCGAGGCTCAAAGTTCTCCCTTTGGCGCTGTGTGGAAATGAGAAAGGGGATGCGAGCTCTGGTGTCATCTTCGTCACTTGACCGTGGTTCAGAATTACAAGGTCTGTCGCCAGTAACTCTTAAGAGTGCGACATAAATTAAAATATCAAATCAAGTTCTTCTCATTAATTAAGTTAAATGTTATAGTTTTTTCATCTGAGTATATATTAAGAAGACATGGATTATTATACATGGGATGGATGTTTTTTACCAACGAACGTAGTATTCGTAGATTTATGTGATGATACTTAATTTATATACAATTGTTGACCAACCTTTTGCGTCTTGATAATTTTTCACCCCTTTTGTTGAAATTACAATGTAGGTTTTGAATTTTTTTTCCTTGTACTCCCAAAATCGGTATCGATATGGTCATTTTTGAATTTTTTCTCGCTACTATTCGTTCCTCTGTGTTGAAAGCTTATATACGAAACTTTTCCGTCTCCGGTTAGAGGCAAAGGGACGACTCCACATCAGCTTTTCCTAATGATTGACGTGGAGTCATTTTTTTTATTGATTTACCTTACAACTGGGAAGTCCATAAACTGTGAATCACAGAATCTGTGTCATTTTAACTGATTTTATTTAGTAAACAGCAAGTGTGGTGAAGAGTATTTAAAGATGAGGGATAAATGTTTGAGATTGTGTGTATTCGAAGTGATTAAAAGTGACTTTTTGGGTTACTAAAAAAAAACAATTTAGAAAGATAAATTAATTTCAATGAAGTGCTTGTATTTTAATTACAAATACACCTGCTTTGGGGTAAATTCAAGAAGGTCACATGATAAATGCAATCACGTTTTCTCCGTTGAATTTAAAACTGAAATTAGACTTGTTGATCTACTTGTAAATTTTAGATAAAATTTTGAAATGTGATAATTTGGTAAAAATATTTAAATATTGAAACTTTTGAAGAAAGTTTTTCAAAATTGAAAAAAAAATGTTATATTTAAAACAAATAAATTTTGTAACTTATCTTTAGTATTGTTGAAAAATTATATAATTTTAACATAAAGTTTATGCAAAAAGCAAAAATTGGCAACAGTAAACTACATGAAGTGATTCGTTGAAAACACGTGTTTGCATTTATCATGTGACTATGATTTATTTACGTTGTCAATCGCCGTTAAGCTTATGGTACATACTAGTTGGGAATTTTGTAAAGGAAAAATGCTAGGCATTGTATTTTAATGACGTTTTCCCATATAAATGAATCAATGGATTTACCTCTACTGTTTATAGAATTTTTTTCGATAGTATTTTATCTGTATGACTTTGCATCGAATTATTTTTGGCAAAGTTACTCATCAAAAAATCGATTTTGCAATGAGGGTTGCTCGTGAACCCCTAGTAGATTGTTCCCACAATTCGAGAGCCGCTGACTTTATAATAAGGGGTGGAGTTTTCTCCATATTAAACTGTTACATATCTTCGATCCCAGAGAAGTCTTTTCTCCATCGATCTGCCAAAATGAAGAAGCGACAGACGTCTCCGCCAGCAGCCGATCTCTTTTTCTCTCTCTTTGTTTGCTCCTGGCACGTGACGCGCGTTTCGAGGCGTCCGCGCGACAGCTGCGCGTCTCCTAATGACTCTTGCTTCCCCTTTTTCTTACTCCATGTGTCTGCGTTTCCTGTCTTTAATGTATGCTACACGTGTGCAGGACGAGAGTAAATTAAATTGGAAAATGGGATGCTCCCTTTTTAAAACTTCGCTTGTTTGCGGTTGGATAGCTGCAATTTGCTCTATATTGCTTCTCTCGCTCCCATCGATTAGTTAACTGCTTCCCCTTTTCTTTATACTCTTCCCCCTTATCTTTAATACTCCAACTGAGTGTTGTTCCCACCAGATGGCATTCGTTTCTTAAAAGTTGTATTAATATTTCGATTTAATATTCTTTTAGGGTTGCGTTGAATTGGATAAATGTATCGATTTTTAAGAACATTCGTTTATTTAATGGATTTAAAATGGAATGTTCTGGAATTTTCATATTCATTCCAAACGATTGTGTCGTGTGACGCGATCAGTATGCTCTTTAATTCTTAAGCAGAACTTTCCGCTTACGATTTTTATTTTATTTACACGTGAGTAAACCCAATAATAATGTGGTTAAATTTTATTTTCTTATTATGTATGCCCCAAATAACTATTTTTTATAAAATAAAAATTCTTAGATGGAATTCTGGGCCCCCCGGGGGGGGGGGAAGGCACCGTAGCCTAGTCGTATAAGGTCACAAACTCGTGGCAGGCGTGTCACTGGTTCGAGTCCAGGCGACACTGAAGAACCCCCGTGTAGAGGGAATTAAGACCGTTAAATCTGTCGAAGTCCTCACGTTTATATGACTTGGTGTGATAGTTTGGAGAGGCAGGGGGTGTCAACGCAGGTGACGTCCTCGTCATTTGATTGTGGCTCAAAATTACGAGGCCCGTTGCCAATAACCTTCGTGTTGCTTAATACTGCGATGTTAATAAACTCACTCTTATTCACTTCTCATGGTTGTCATGTCATAAGTTCGAGCCCAGTACCAATAAAGACCCGCTGTGTAGGGGAGTGATGCACGTTAAATCTGTCAAGAGCTCAAAGTCCTCCCGTGGGTGTGGTGTGGTAGTTAGGAGAGGGGGTGCCAGCTCAGGTGTCGTCCTTGTCACTTGACCATGGTTCAAAATTACGAGGTCCATCGCCAAAAGCCCTTGTATTGCTGAACAGTGCGACGTTAATATTCACTCACTCACTCATTCACTTCTCTTTAGAAAGCTGTACCCCTGTTTTTTTTAAAAAAAATTAGAATTGATAATTAGATTCTTTTATTTAATCGGGTGTGTCGCCAACAGTCTTCGTGTTGCTCCGCAGTGCGATATAAATTAAATAAAAATTATATTTTTAGTACAATGTATCTTAGCACGATTCAAATCGTCAAGGCCTCTTTTAGTCCACGATTGTATATATAACAATATTTCATTACAATAATTTATAATTTAACTTTTTAAATTCAAAGAATTCTTCACGTGTTTGATGCTTTTCTGTGTTTGGAACTCAGTTGAGTGGAAATTATCATTGTGTTTTTATAGATTTGTTTTCCTGTGTCGAAGAATCCTAAGATGAACTCAGGAATCTAAAGAAAATCTGATTGACTTTGACTTGCCTTTCTGTTTGAATATATTTTTGGGACTGTCACTATAGTTACTTATAAGAAAATCACAGGTTAGTAAAAACATACTACTAGAATCAAACTGGAATTACAAAAGTACAATAGCGAATAATTCAATTCAATATCAAATATTAGACCAGCAGTTGTGAACATTAAAAGAAAAAAAAATGAAAATTATAATTCGCCTGTAAGAAAAGTAGGAAATGCTTACAAAAAACATATTAAAAATATTTTTCTTTATTTATAAAATTAATGACGCAAATAGATCTTATAAATATACATAGATTATTCGAAGAGTACTTTAACTATTATATAAAATTTGGGGGACAATTATATATATGCTCGTAGTTCTTTTTCTTCTATATGTTAGAACTTATTTTTTTAGTTCCTATTAAGCACGGTAAATTTTGTTATTTATGAATGAGTTTAAGAATATTAGCGAATATGAAATTTTGTCAATAATTTCTTTAAAAAAATTAATTTCCACCAATTTTTATAAATACAAATTTTACCGTCCACATTTTTATCTCGATTGATTTATTTTACTCGTATTATTTGCACCATTTTTTCCCCTAATAAATTAAGACTATATGAACTCTATGTATAGCCCTTTTTATGTACATTCTTTTAAAAAAAGTTGTAAATGTAAAGTTGTCCACAATTTGGATTTTAACTTAATCGCGCTCTGAAGCAACACGAGGGCTGCTGGTGACGGACTTCACAATTTTGAACCATGGTCTAGTGACGAGGATGACACCTGAGCTGTAATCCCATCTCTAAACTTCCACACCAGGCCAAAGGATGATTTTGAACCTCGACAGATGAAACGTGCATCAGTCCCTCAACACAGAGGATCTTCAGTGGAACTAAATTTCGAACTCACGATTCGACAACTTCGGCCACGAGTTCGCGACCATGACCACTAGACTCTAATGCGGTTTATATATAACTTCAACCAATACATTGTGGCGTATGAAATAAAATGGAATCAGAAAAATTTTGCCAATTTTCTCAAACGCTGATTTAATAATTGTTTTACGTACACATTATAAACACAGTATAGTATCAACTGATGAATATGTGTTTCTTTTAAATTAATTACATTAATAAAATAACATGAAGCGCAGTGACTGAGTAGTAGCGTATCGCGTTTCCACGCCACAGGTCCACGGTTCAAACTCCGGGGCGGGCAAAAGGCCGCTGTAGCCAAGTGGTCAAGGTATCGGATCGTGGCTGGCATGTCACGAGCTTGAGCCCAGTACCAAAAGACCCGCAGTGTAAGGGAGCGATGCACGATAAATCTGTCGAGAGCTTAAACGTCCACCCGTTGGTGTGGTGTGGTAGTCACTTGACCATGGTTCAAAATGATGAGGTCCGTCGCCCTGGTGTAAATGAACAGTGCGACGTTAATATTCACGCATTCACTCACCAGGGCCGGGCAAGGTTGTGACTCAGTCTTTCATCCTTTTAGTGGAATTGAGTATAAATGAGTGAACTAACACTGGGAACTAAACACTAAGAGGGTTTTGCATCAGACTGACCCACCTGACCCGGAACATTTGTGCATACACCTTAATGCCGAAGGTCATGAAAACTAAGATGGGCACAGTAGGCCTTGGTCCTCTATGGGCTGTTGCGCCAATGAGAGAGAGAGGTCATATGTATCTTTGCATCAATTGAAGTATAAAAAAAGTTGATGAATGACCATATTTTAAGTTACGAAAAAAAAAAAATAACGTGTTCTTTTTTTTTTTAAATAAAAATAACATAAATTTTTAATGAAAAATAAAAAAAAAAATTCTGTTTTTTCAACTGCATTGTGTTTGTGGAGTCTGTGGTTCCCAACCCTAGACTTAGATGTTGTCTATGTAGATGTGTGACTAGACTGGTGCTTTTGAAATCGGAGTCTGAATTTCAACTTCAGTAAGAAATGTGTGTCTGCGTTGACGGAGCCTTAGGCTAGCATATATGTCGCCAATGAAACGTAGTTTCTAAATTTGGGTTTTCCCAGAAACATCACTTTTGTCATGATTCTTTTTTTAAAAAAAATGTCGTGTAATTTCCGCCTTCTATTATAACTTATCATCTGTCTGTCGCTATTAAATTGAAATATTGCAGATTTTAGAAGTGGAAATCTTGAAATTAACGCGCAAATATAATGTTACTAATATAGTCTCTAAAGATGCTACCTATTGTTGCCGAGGGAAAGTAATGTTTACATAAAAAAATTTCAAGCCACATGCATTTCCTTTTGAACATTGAGACCATGTGTGTGGAGTTTAATTAAATTATTTTCGTACCTTTTAGTTTTCTATTCACTTAGAAGTGCCCCGGAAGACCCGCAATGTAAATGCTGAATGTGTCAAGGCTCTAAAAGTCCTCCCGTTGTCGTGATGTGGAAGTTTAGGCCAGCTGAGGTGTTGTCCTTGTCACTTGATCGTGGCTCAAAATTAGAGGTTCGTTGCCAATAGTTCTGTTTCTTCAGACTGCGACGTTCATTAAAATAAAATGAAATAACTTAGAAGTGTCTGAAGATTTTTCCAAACCGCGGTATGTAAAGAAATAAGCGAATGATATATCCTTACAATGGAGCTGTTTTGACAGTCCAATGTATATTTTAAAGTTTCATTTTTATGAGATTATCAGTAATGCCCTAACATCTCTGAGCAATTTTTTCTCCTAACTTATTTTTAATTAGCCTTTAAGTCTTAATAATTTGTTAGTTAATCCTTTGTGTCATTGTTACATGCTCATAATGGAAAAACAAAATAAGTTTAGTTGAGAATGTGATAAATTGATTTTTTCAAATTAGTTATATCATTGTATACCAGTATATGTGTTGTGCTCTTTTTCTAAGTTGTATCAACCGTTTAAAGACTCCCTTGAACACACTTTAAAAAATATATCTCTAGATTATATTTAGCCGGAAGAACGCACAGATCTATAGTGTTCCAGACATCAGGTTAGCGCAGCGGTTCTTATACTTTCGATCGCCCCCTCCCCTTTTTATGAATCAGGGTGATATCGTGGTCCCCCAAGATTTTGAACATCCCTCCCCGACTTAATATTGATCAAAATACAAGTTCTAGCAGAGTTTTTTCATTGGGGTTTATTTAGTAATCTAGTCTAGGATGGCACATCTTTCAATTTTTCCGCGCTGTCTTTCAGAGTCTGTAAAGGAGGGAAATCTCAACGTTACATGAGAGACTGCGGGCCACAGTTGAAGAACCGCTGGGTTAGCGTATTGGACGATGAAGCCCTGATCTTCGACTCTTAAGGCTCGCCACCCTCGTGTTTCTTGCGATGTTATTAAACATTCCATAAGTCTGCTAATTAGTTTCTTATGCAACATGTTTTCCTATCTATAGGACAGGACTAGTATTAATGAATTATTTGTTTTGAAAAGGCTTTATTTTCAAAAGTATTACGCATACACACATGGGAGATGTATGAAAAGAATCGCAAAACTCACCAAGTTTACGCTCGTCTACTATACAGTAGAACGTCGTTTATCCGAACGTTTATTATCCGGAGCGTCAAATATCCGGACCAGTGTTTTTT
>BMAV01010193.1:39745-50911 GCA_019973955.1 Trichonephila inaurata madagascariensis
TGGCGTTTTTGTGCCCATAGTATCGGATCGATTAATCGAAAAATCAACTTCTAGTGCCAAAAAATCGATTTTTTTTAAATCGATATGTAGCACTGAATCGATATTTCATCCTAGAAAATCGACATTCGATTTTTTTCCGTTTTGGTAAAAACCATAAAATTGTAAAATCCATAAAAAAACGAAGAATTTATATAAACACTATTTATCGCAGGCAGTTGTGCACCTGAAGTAGGATCGTATACTTTACTGGCAAGAACAAAAAAACTTTATTTATCATCATGCTCACTCAATAGCCATGATCTATATGAGTATCGTGGGATCATCTGTTCCTTGCGAGCGCCTCTTTTTTCGATTCCCGCAACATCGCAAATGATGAGCGGAACCGCTTGGATCCCAGTAGACTTGACACTGTCTGTAAAAAGTTAAGAAACAAAGCATTGGGAACTATAAGCTATAGTATCTATTTTTTAAACTTTTTAATGTAACAAATACATTTAGAAAATAAATGTCTTCTTTTATACCTGATACTATGATATGGTAATAAAAATAATTGTAATTGTCGAATTCCCTGAACTAAAAAATCCCCCGATTTTACTGATAAGAGATCGTTTATTATGGTATTTTTCTTGTTTTTCATAAAATAGATTTATATTTTTACATTGTAAACGTAGACTTGAGAAAAAAATAGATTTTATAGAAATCCATCTTTTAGACCTTCGATTTTTTTGTGAATTGATTCATCAGAGGTTACGATTCGAATCGATTTTGAAATCGATCTTTTTCGGAAAGAATCGCAATCCCTAATATATACATCGTGGTCGAATAATTAAAGTATGAAAAAATTGGAAATGTGTAAGGTAGATGTAACACCATTTTTGAATCTAAATCTTGTTTTATGCAGCTGATAATATCTGTCTGAACAGCCTTTCCCAAATACGATTTCTTAGATAACCATTAATCTAAAACTTCATAAAGGATTGTGGACATTGAACATTGTTTTATATTGTACTTAAATGCCGAGGATGACACTATAGTTGGAAAATGAATTTAACTAACCATGCTTTTACAGTGTATAAGTAGGGAAAATTAAGGGCGTAGAACCTACATTTCTCTTTTCCTGAAATATACACTTGTATAAAAACCGCAAAAGATCCGTTGATAAGCTGTCGCTCTGTAAATGAAACAGAATCACAAATTCTCTAACGCAGGGGTGGACACATACATTTTGGCTCGTGGGCCATGTTGGGGAAGCGGAGGATACCGGAGGGCTGCACCTTTTTAAATGATTGCATTCATTAGTTAAATTTGCATTTTTATTCAGTTTATTTACTGTGCTAATTCCGTATCTATAGTTGCAAACACATTCAATTTTAGAATCAGTTTAAGACAAATGTACCCTGTCACCTTTGCTGTCTTGGCAGGCCGCAAAAAACTGTTACCGGGCCACATGTGACACATAGGCCGCTATTTGCCCACCTCTGCTCTAGAGCAGCTGTTATGAATCTTTCGATCGCCGGGGACCCCCAAAATTTGGAACACCCCTTCCTGATTCCCAACGTACGGCTGAGTGATTTAAAGATTCCTCAATAGTCCTAAGACTGCCTCTGCTATTTATACAGATATTTTTAACACTTTTCTTTTTAAGAAAACAGTAAGCATCTAATTAAAAATATTACCTTGTAGTAATGGTTATGAAGTTGCAAACGATAAAAATATTGAATTAATGTTCTTGATCAAAATACATGTTCTGTATTTTATTCATTGGGGGCAATTTAGTAACCTAGTCTAGGATGACACATCTTTCAATTTTTCCATGAGGCCTTTCAGAGTCTGTAAGAAAGGGAAGTCTTAACATTAAATGACACTCCTTCGTGGACCCCCTAGAAAAGCGCTGGAGACCCCCAAGAGTCAACGAACTACATTTTAAGAACCAGTGCTTAGAGCAGGGTTGGCCAACGCAAATGACCTTGTGGGTCACTTCGGAAAAACATTATAATCTTGTGGGCCTCATATATTTTTTTTTCTCTAGTGTACTGGTATTTCTACCTTTGCAGACCTAGTACATTCCCTAGAAGCTGGTATCACTTTTTACTGCGGCACCATTTAGGCGATACCAATTACCGCAAGTAATTTTGACGCCCAGTTTCTTCCCCAGAGAGAAACGCCTGAGCTCTGCGGGTGCGAAATTTGTGCTTAGGAATTTAATTTTGCCGAGAGCATCCCCAAGCCAAACGGACACTCAAATGGGTCTTTTTCATACCGTATAATCTTACGGCATGGCCGCTGTTGATTTTCTGCATCAGGAAAATCCACCGACTTGGGCCGGGGTCGAACTTGGGTACAGTAGGCCAGCGATAAACCAACTACGCCACCCAGCCGGCTAAGCGGGCCGCATAAAAAAAATCTCTCTTTAATGATTTGAACCCATTACAAACATTAATTGGGTTAAAAAACAGAGACAACCTAATAAAATTTAAACACAGTTATGGGATTTATTTGTTACAAAGAGCACAATACTAGAACAAATATGTTGCACCAAATATTCACATTTTGTATAGTTGTATTGAATCTCGCGGGCTGCGGGTTGACCACCCCTGGCTTAGAGTATTTTGAAAGTAAGGAGTGTGAAATATTGCTTTCGGCGCGTCATGATCATAACTTGATTATGTATCAGAACTACAAATCTAAAAAGGGCATTCTTGAATGAGAGTACTTAGTATACTGATCCCACAACTGATATTGCCTTTTTTCTAGATCTAGTTAAATCAATGTGCATCAGCTCTACAAAATTGTCTGATGTAATATGACTATCCCCTAACCCTTAGTAGTCGACTCTTCTGTTTCTGTCCCTCTTTCTAAAGCATAAAAGAATAGCCTTTGTTGTGCGATGAGGTATTAGTTTACCGTTGTTACACCGAAGTGCATCTTCCAACCAGACCGGTATCCAGTGTCGTATTTAATTTCTCTTTACTTTTGATCTCGAAATTCGAAACCGGAAAACTTTTTCCTTCCTTTTATTCTCATTGCTTTAATCGAACACCACCCTCCTGTTCGAGATCTCCCTACCAGCCTCTTTTTTTTATTTTTTATTATTATCAGCTTTTAAACTCAGACACTTCTCCATCCCTTCTTACCCCCGTGGGAATTTCGAATTTTTATTGAAGTGTACTCATCTCTCTTTGTTTACCCACTTAAAAAAAAAACTAAAATCGTTTGGTCCCCCCTCCCCGCATCCATCCTGTTTTACACCCGTCCTTTTAAGAGAGTGCGCGGGAGAGTGTTTATTCCATTCCTGGGATTAAATTTTCGAACTTAAGACGAGAGAAATTTAACACAAAAGTGGAAAAAAAGAAGAGGTAGAAAAATTCGCTGCTTTTTTTTTTTGTATTCTTTTAACTCTACTCCCGGAAAGGAAGAAGGGGAAAAAAAGTTGATTAGGAAATTCACTCTCCTCCCTCCTCAACCCCTTCCGCACTTTTCGTGATTCGAAATTTGATGGAGTAATTTTTTACGAAGGCAGAGAGAGAGAGAGAGCTTTTAAACGGAAAAAGGATCATCGCATTGGAATGGGTTTTCATTTAATTTTTTTTTTTTTTGGCCTGAATATTTTTTAAACATCTGAGGACGAATTAAGTAGTCTCGATGTCAAAATCAATAACAGAAAACTACTTGAGAAATTGAAATAAAATATTACGGTTTTATATAAATCTATATTAGTTTTTGTTCTTGACAAATTGAATTTTTGAAATAGGAATATTTTTTTTTATCAAATGTATTCACCTTATTGAATATAATTATATTGAAATGAGAAATATAAAATTCGAGAGAAACACAGACAGTCAAAATGTAAATTTAAAATGTGTTATCATATAAGCTCAGAGTGTCGTAGTATCTTAGTGGTTGAACTCATGACCGGAGTGTCGCGGGTTCGAGTCCTGATTCCACTGAAGACTTGCCTTGTAGAGGGGGTCGATGCTCGTTGAACTCCCGTTGGCGTGTTATGGAAGTTCGGGGAGGTGCGTGCCAACTCAGATGTCATCCTCGTCACCTGACCGAGGTTCAAAAGTACTAGGCCTATCGCCAATAGCCCTTGTGTTGTTTACAGCGCAACGTTAATAAAAGTCACTCATCATAAAGCTCACTGTTTAAAGCTGTCTTTACACATGGAAAAAGAGAATGGGCCCCACAATTCAAATACTTTCCCTACGTTATTACTGTCGCATCGTACGTTCGAGCCCTGGCACCATTAAAGGCCCTCTGTGTAGAAAGGCTAATGCACGCTAAATCTGTTAAGACTTAAATCCTCATGTTCGTGTAAAATGCAAGTTTGGAGAGGGAGGTGCTTGCTCAGGTGATGTCTTCGCCACTTGACCGTGGTTCAAAATTATGTTTCCTCCCCAAAAATGGGGCTGCGGTAGCCCAGTTGTCAAGGTATCGGATCATGACAGGCATGTCATGAGTTCTAAAGAATCGCCGTGTAGCGAGCGATGCACGTTAAATCTGTCGAGAGCTCAAATGTCCTTTCTTTGGTGTGGTGTGGTAGTTAGGAGAGGGGGGTGCTAGCTCAGGTGTCGTCCTCGTCACTTGACCATGGTTCAAAATGACGAGGTCCGTCGCGAAAAGCCCTCGTGTAGCTCAACAGAGCGACGTTAATATTCACTCACTGAGA
This sequence comes from Trichonephila inaurata madagascariensis, assembly GCA_019973955.1. Lineage (NCBI taxonomy): Eukaryota > Metazoa > Arthropoda > Arachnida > Araneae > Nephilidae > Trichonephila > Trichonephila inaurata. The sequence goes on from BMAV01010193.1 coordinate 44,415, forward strand.
AAATTGTTTTCTTCCAAGAAGCTTTCGTGAGGATGCTCCAGGCAATGTCAAAGTAATTCGTATCTTATTTTATTTTTTGACTTTTGTTTTGTTCTGCCTCGTGTGAAATTTTTCCTGTTCGTGTTTTCATTTAGTATTGTCATAAAATAACGAGATTGTACAGGGAATATTTCGTTCAGTGAGAACCCAACTCAGTAGTTTGTGTACTATATTTCAATAAGTATTGATATAAATTAACTGCTATGTGGTTTGAAAAAATATGCGCCAAATTATTCTCGCCAAAGTTTTTACTAAAATAATATTTCCTGAAGCAATCTTTGTTGAGAATATTGGATATGCATAGAATGAAGTGGGTGTGGAAATAATATGAAATCTTGTGGGAATATATTATTATGTTGAATATTTTTGTGGCTTTGATCCTAAAATGGGTTCATTCTCAGCAGACATCCTAAGATATAATTAAGGCTTATTTTTCTAGATGTTGTCTATCACATGATTTTCAGTGAGGCATGTCTCATCAGCTCAAAAAAATGAGCTTGGGAAGGAAAAAAGTTTTAAGAAACAATGTGCAAAAATTTTTTTACATTGAATAGCATTCAACTATTCACAATGCCATTTGAAGACCTCTAAATTGGTTGAAGAAAATGAGATCCAGATGAAATTTTTTTTTCTCTAATGGGGCTGCGTATTGGTATTTCTATCTTTGCAGACCTACAATGATACCCCAGGAGCTGGTATCACGTTTTATTAAGGCATATAGGCGATACCAATTGCCGCAAGTAATTTTGATGCCCAGTTTCTTACCCTGAGAGAGGCACCTGAGCTCTGCCGATGCTAAATTTGTACTTAGGAATTTAATTTTGCCGAGAGCATCCAAGCCAAATGGACACTAAAGGGATTTTTTTCATGCCGCATAATCATACGACATGACCGCTGTCGATTTTTTGCATCATGAAAATCCGCCGACTTAGGCCGGGGTCGAACCTGCAATCTTGGGTACAGAAGGCCAGCGACAAACTAAATATGCCACCCAGCCGGCTAGATGAAAATATTGACTTTGAAACTAGGCGAAAATTAGAATAAGACGTATTTAGTTATAGCACGATGACCAAACGCAATATTAAGCAATACATTGTTCCGTTATTGTTACTTATTTACACCTTTTTATTACTTTTGATTAATATTAAGTAAATTTACGCATATTTTTTATTTTAACATAATTTGATAGAAAAGAACCATTTATTTTCCTATAGAATTGCTTCACTCATTGCATATTACATATATCGGTACTTTCGAGAAACCTATCAGCAGTAGTACTAAGTGGGGTGAGTACTCCAGTAGTTTCTTATACCTAAATATGCGATTTTTCACATGAGTCATACGCACCATTCTAAATTAGAGGTCGCCGAAGTTGTGGTCCACGAGAATGATGAATAAAAATGTGTGGAATATATACTTACTCATCACGTTAAGTATGTTTTAAGATGCATTGAAACGTAATTCGATCACATACAGAATCTTTTGCTCGTTATTACCCAAAGAATGAAGATCCCAGACATGGTAATAAGTGGACAATAGATCCGTTTGCAGAGAAAATTCAGGATAATATTATAAGCATGTATCTAAAAGAAAGCCTCATCGACTTATCGTCCGACGAAACTGTCAAATTTAAATTTCATTCATCCTTATCAAGATCTCAATTTTGGCTTTCCATAACAAGTGAGAGAGAGGTCCCTTTTCTTAGTGAACAGGCGATGAAAATTCTGATTCAACTCTCACAACTTATTAAGTTAAAAGGCCTTTTTTTTCCTCCATCTATCCCAGCCATCAGAAAAAGGTAACTATCTCAACTTGAAATACATTTCTCCGTCTTGCAGCAGAAACATTGGATCCAAATATCTATAATCTTATTTCAAGTAAGCAGGAACACTTAAACCATTTTTTAATTTTTTTGTTTTTACTGTGTGTTTTTGTTTATTTTTTTTGTTTATTTTATTAGGGATTATTAATAAAGCTTTCATAATTTGGTTATAATTAATAGTTTCAGTTTTTTAACTAGGTACATTTTATGTGTTCTTAGATCACAATTTTTTTTATAAATATATTTGACACTTAAAATATCCTATTAGTGGTCCGTGACATTTAAATTATGAATTAACTGGTCAGTGAGGTCAAAAAGTTTGGCGACCGCTGTTCTAAACACTATTTATTAAAATAGAACGCATCATTGATAATGAACGATTTTATTTCATCAACGTCATATGTTATGAAGAGCACTTTAATTCTGTAGTCATGTTGGCTTGGATGCAGATAACAGAATGCTGACTCAAGCGTCGATTTTGTCATGTCAGCGTGATTCAAATTACCAGACCTATTGGCTGTGTTTAGCTGATCTTTGAATCTGGCAGCAGTAGCCAGCCGAAAGTTGACAACTAAACAAACAAAAAAACTTCTTAAGTTTGTTGATATCTCGAGCATTGTAAGAGTCGGTCGACCTTGAAGGATAGAAAAGATCTCGTAGAAATAACATTAACTAAACAAGTCATATAAAAAAAATTAAGTCATTTCCTAATTAGATCAACAAAGAAAAATTTTATGTTAGCTACTTTTTATTAAATAGTTACAATTAATATAAATAGGTATATACATATGACAGAATCACAACATTAAGTGGTAATTAATTTTTATTAATTATCATTAAGGTATCGTATTGTCATCCAAAACAATCGTGTCTATAAAATTTCAGTTCAACTGAATACTTTAAAACGTGAGAAAAAAACCTTTTCAAGTTTTGACACAAGTCGCCAAAAAGGATGCCAACGTGACCGTATTTGTAATTCTTTAAATGACTAGTTTTCATCAATTAATTTTAATTAATTATAATTAAATTACTGTATTGTCATCCAAAATAATCGTATATAAAATTTCAGCTCAATGGAGCGCTTTAAAATGTATTTTATTAACGATTGAAAATTTTACCAAGATAAATAAATAAATATTGAGAGAGTATGAGCTAATAGTGTAGGAATTGAAAAAGCATTTAGAGCGGAGATAAAACTAAAAACTATAAATGTCATTAAAAGAAATCGCTTGAAAAAAATTATAATTCTTCTACAACTAGGTATGTTTACATTTTGGAGTTTTTGTGCACTCAAAGCGATTAAGATGATTTTTAAATAAGTCAAGTTTATTTTAATATTTTTAAAAAAATTTGATAGTCGAATGTAATCAACTTGTTCATAATTTCATCATCACGTTCCAATTATTCCGACAAAAGTTCTTTTTTTTTCCTACATTAGTTTAAAAATAGTTTTCCCCCCATATTGTATAGTCTGATTCCCACACATTCCAGTTTCCTTTTTTCTTTCTTTTAAAAATAAGTTTTGTATTTTAATTCTATGGAGCTCATTTACATGAGACTTTCGGTGGATATCTAAAAAAAATAAAAGTGAATAAATCCGAGTTAAAACGCAAAGAGAGCTTGAGAATTTTCATTGAAGCGAAACGTGCCGTTGTGTTTCTTTTAACTCGCATAAAATAAAAAGGGGAAAAAAGAGGGGAAAGATCACCGGCTCCAAAGCGAACCGCGCGAACGATTCCCTGGGGAAAAATTAAAATACAGAACTTCTTGATTCGCATTCGGGGATAAAAGCGGGAATTTTTGTTTCTCTCTCCAGAGCGCATCGTATGATGAAATTGTGGAGTTTTTTTTTAAATATTTATTTTAAAGTAAATAGAGAGGGGGAAGGAGAGGAGGAGGCGTACAACAGAAAGCGCCGCTGTTGGCTGGGCCTGCAGTTGTAGCATTTGTTTGCTAAACTTGTCAAACACATGAAGCAAGAATATTATCCAGAACTCAAGAAGTCATAGCATAGTGTGGCGAAGGTATTATTAGGATATGAAGAATTATAGATGTCTTAGATGAATGAACACAAATAATCAGTTATTATTTTTGTTTAATATGTTATACGAAACGCGCGGTTTTTTAGGTCAGTGATTTAGCTGCTTTTTGGCACAGCAAAATCACTATGGGGGAGTCTCTTTTTAATACAGATCGCTTTTAAAAAACCTTCATTACTGTAGTTTTTTTTTTTTTTGCTTTTATTTAGATTTGTCCATTCTGGAAAGTCTTAGAGCGTCCCCTTTATCTCGTAGATCAAATATTGATTTAAAAAAGAATAATAAATTTTATTTTATTACTTAATAAGAATTTATAGAAATTTTTAACTCTGTCCTAGTTTTTGAAGTAGATAAATTTGTAATGGCCTCCCCCCTGGGGAAGCCTGCTCCTCATCTACTCGACCTAAATCTGTAGGAGGTAAAGATTGATGGCCCAAACTAACCATGATAAATCCAATTTATTATGTGTGACCAAATATAATAATCCAAGACAAGCAAACTATAAAGGGAAACTTTAGAGTGATCTAACGATAGCTCAAAACCCTATGTGAATAAGCGCACGAATTCTAATAGCTTAACTTTACTCAACGTTATCTTAAGAATCCTAACTTCTTTAATTTATTCTAATAGTTAAAGTCCGTCCTATAACCACGCTTCGAAATTCAGATCCTTACCGTAACAGCACCGCTTTCAGCGACTCAGCTCCTTTTCCTTCTCCCTACGATTATTAAACTTCCACTATATATATATACTAGCTAATCTGCATATCATGGTTTCTTCGTGAGAGGGATTGCTGTGAAATAACTCTGGCCCCAAAGATTCCCCAAGAGGATTAATAGAAATCCACGTAAAACCCCGTCACAAATTGAAATATTTTTTTTAGTGAATAAGATAAAGTTGCTTAAAATTTGAAAGTTCAAATTGTCTTGCAATGTTACTGTGACGTTTGGGAAAAATAATGGTAGCGTGAGAATTAAGAAAGTAAATAATTGATTTATTTACGTCTCACAGCAATTAATTACAATATATTTACATTTAAATAGAAGCTATTCACACTATTAATTATTTCAGTTCTACAGAAAATGTCCTTTGTCGAGGGAGGAGGCAAACACATCTGAACTTCTTGTTGTTTTCAAACGGACTCTCTTCTCCACTGTCACGGAGTGGGGCGGCTTTTCTCTTACATTTCGAATTTCATTCTGGGCTTTCGGCCTCTGGGCGGAGTGGTGTTTTTCTCCCGGTCATCGGTTTTTGGGACGATGTCAGATGAAAAGACCCCGCAATATTAAGTTCAAAATTACATGGTCTGTCGCCAATAGCCCTCGTGTTGTAAAAACTGAGACGTTAAAATTAGGAATGGCGATCTGAGATCGATTAATCGAAAAATCGATTTCTCGGGCCAAAACAAATCGATTTTATAAATCGATATGTAGCACTGAATTGATTCAGTGAATCGATATTTCATCCTAGAAAATCGACATTCAATTTTTTTCCGTTTTGGTAAAAACCATAAAATTGGTAAAAACCATAAAAAACAAAAAATTTAAGCATTATTTATCGCAGGCAATTGTGCACCTGAAGTATGATCGTATATTTACTCTCAAGAACAAAAAAAAAAACTCTATTTATCATCACGTTCACTTAATAGCCATGATCTATGAGTATCGTGGTATCATCTGTTCCGTGTGAGCGCCTTTTTTCGATTGCCGGCAACATCGCAAATGATGAGCGGAACCGCTTGAATCCCAGTCTGTTGTTTTAAAAAAGTTAAGATACTAAGCATTGGGAAGTATAAGCTATATTATCTGTTTTTTAAACTTTTTAATGTAACATACATTTAGAAAATAAATGTCTTCTTTTATACCTGATACTTCGATATGGTAATAAAAATAATTGTAATTGTCGAATTCCCTGAACTATAAAAAAATCCCCCGATTTTACTGCTAAGAGATCGTTTGTAAATACAGACTTGGGAAAAAAAATCAATTTTTTAGAAATCGATCTTTTAGACCTCGATTTTTTTGTGAATTGGTTCATCAGGTTACGATTCGAATCGATTTAAAAATCGGAACTTTTTCGGAAAGAATCGCCATCCCTATATAATACTTACTCGCTCTATATCAGGAGATCCTATGCCAAAAACTCTTTATTTAGCTCTAGTGCAACGGTAACTGTACGAACTGGATGTTGGATGGAAAAGTAACTTTCATCGCACGTAGCATATATATTTTTACATCCAAACGTAAATATTAATATAGCAAAGGGGGAGCTCATGGGAACTATGTATCATATATTTATGAATAATCTGATTACTGGGCATTAAAGCATCATCTCCGTCTTGTTTCACCTCTTTTTCATCTCACTCGCAGGAGAGTGAAGGGGATGAAGATTAACGTGAAGAGAGGATGACTGACTGCTCTTGCGCTTCTTTCTCCGTCTGGCTTCCTCTTTTTTCCCTCCAGATTTTCTTCACGTTCCCTCTCTTTTTCTTCTAAAATACTTTGATTTTTCGCCCCTTCCCACCTCCCTGTCGTGTCGAAACTTTGATGGGGCGGATGGGCGTGATTGAAGTGCTCTCCATTCTGTCGCGCTTTGTA
>BMAV01010193.1:51313-61982 GCA_019973955.1 Trichonephila inaurata madagascariensis
AAGATGAATCGTTTATGCCACTACTGTGAAAAACTTTGTGATGAGAAACGTTGAATTTACCATTTTTGTGACGTATAAAGATCAGATCTTACATGATGGATCGATCATCGCGTAAATAACTTGGATTCAGCCGATGTCACGTGGCGTCCCTTTCGGTAAGCATGGAATAAAGCATAGACTTTATAGATTGTCATGGTACATTTATGTTTTTCTTCCTTTAATAAAGCTAGATAATTTTTTTACTAACTATTTTTATTTTCACGTATGAATAGAAGTTAATAAAAATACGGTGAAAATCGTTTAACAAGAAACTGAAGGGACTGAGATATTTGTTAGTGTTAAAAGAATTTCGTGTTAAAGGATATTGTAAAAAAACAACATATATTTAACAAAATTAAGTTTATAAGAGTACATTTTATTTACATAGATATGAATATATGCATGCATTTAATAAAAACCAATGAAGCAGAAACATTCACAAGAATTTAATGAAATTTAATACAAAATGTTCAAGTTTTTTTGAAACATTTAGTGAGTTTTTGGAAAACAATCTGATATTTTTCTTTGTGTTGATTTTTTTAGCATGAAATTGTCTACAATTTGTTCGATGTCGTCCATTTTGTTATTCATTTCACCATTGGAATGTGCGTCTAAATAACTGCGCATGCTTTTCATGATGCTCCTCATTTCGGAGGACGTGGGAACAGGAGTTACGTTATTCATTTCATTTTTGCTGTCGGAATCTGCATCAATATTTTTTTTAGCTTTGAACAAACTCCAAAATGTCTTTGACTGCCATAATGGAGGCTGTGCACACATTACTATCATCTACTGCAACAAATTCTTCCAATGATACAATTTAGGACAGTCCAATAATATAGAAACTTTTTCAAACATTTGATTAAGTGTCGGCTGAGTTTCAATATCTAGAAGGGAAATCTTTTCGTATTAAGCGATTTTCATTTTGTTAAGAATAAAAAAAATGCATGAAAATCCATAGTAAGTTTGTCGAGACAGTTGAATTATTTCGTGTTAACCGATATTTCCCATTAAGTGTTTTCGCGTTAAATGTATTTCACTGTATGTAAAAGTAATTTAAAATTAATTCTCTCTCTCTTATGAAGTTTTAAAATCATAACTTTAATTAGTTTCATCCTTTGATGAAATGAACTTGTTCATTCAAGAGTTCTTTTTTTGTCTTGGTCTATCTATATATACATTACCTTTTCTCAAACGGTATTGAGAAAAATCGGGTTGCTGCTGTATATTAACTAGAATTTTGATATCAAGATTAGAGTTTACTTTAAAAATCAATTAGTAAAATAATGAGACTACTTCTTTTATATGTAACTCGTCTTTTTAAAGAATCTGAAAAAAGCTGGGATATAACTGTCCTTTTTTAATGTTGAGTGAGTGAATATTAACGTCGCTCTGTTCAGCTACACGAGGGCTTTTGGCGACAGAACACGTAATTTTGAACCATGGTCAAGTGACGGATGACACCTGAGCTGGCATCCCCTCTCCTAACTACCACACCACACCAACTTGTGGGACGTTTCAGTTCTCGACAGATTTAGCGTGCATTGCTGTCCTAAACGGCGGGTCTTTAGTGGTATTGGTCTCGAACTCGTGACAAAACCAGCCACGATCCGATACCTATACCACTCGGCTACCGCGGCCACGTCCTTTTAATGTTAACGTAGCTTGAACTTCGAAATTTGTTACCTGCACGTCTGCTGGAACATTAAAGCGTCTCTTTTGAAATATTTTTATCAATATAAAGTGATGTTTATTAATTTCATTGTTCACAGTTTTATCTTCAAGTGAAAATCAATATTTCAGAATTTTTTTATGTTTGGGAGAAACTACGAAAGAAAAAAACGATTCAAAATATTGATTGATTGAAAGTAATGATTAAAATTACTCATCGGACGAAATTTTTTCTAACAATCACACGAAATGATTGCTCGAAATGATTCTGGATGAGGTGAAGACATATATATATATAATTTCAATTAGCATGAATAAATGTTTAGAAATATGTATTTAAAGAAATTTCTTCCAATTTTTAAATATTATTTTGAGAAACTTTTTATTTGAAATTAGTATTTCACAATCTTCTGTGTAGTTTGGGAGAAAAGTTGGAAAAAAAAAATTGAATCATTTAAGTTTTAACGAATATTTAACATACTCGATTAAAAAAAAATCAAACCTGAAGAGTTAAATTACAATATTTAAACAGATAGGATGTGCCTGTTGTTTAACTAAGCTATGTATGCGGCTTATGTAGAACGGAAATCGATAGATTTAATGTTTTTAACTGGATTCACACAGTTAAAAAAATTTTTTTCTGTAATGTGGCTGCGTATTGGTATCTTTTCAGACTTAGTATATTTCCCAGGATCTGGTATCACTATTAGTGTGGCACCATTTAGGCGATATCAATTACCGCAAGTAATTTTGAAGCCCAATATCTTCTCCTGAGCTCGGCTGATGCGAAATTTGTACTTATGAGTTTAATTTTGCCGAGAGCATCCATTCCAAACGGACACTTAAGGGATCATTTTCATACCGTATAATCATACGACATGGCCGCTGTTGATTTTCTGCATCAGGAAAATCTACCGACTTGGTCCGGGGTCGAACCTGCAACCTTTGGCACAGAAGGTCAACGACAAACCAACCAGCCGGTAAAGGATTCAGTTAAATGAGGAATGCTAACTAAATCATTTTAAAACTTATAAATGTCTCAACGTTCCTACACTGGCATGACGTTGAAGCTTAAAAAAAAGAGATATAATATTGACTTGATTTTCGTTATCGTCATATGATTATGGATTAAAATTAGATCTGTTCATCAATACATGTATGCTTAGCTCTGGTGTGACTTTAATTCTTTATGATAGTCTTTTTTTTCTAAGCACACATTTCACGTTCCGTATTTAATTTTCACAAGAAAAGATTTTGTTTTTGATTATGGTGTATATTGCAAAACAGATTAAAATTCAAATTTGTTCTATCATGCATCAACATGGAGAGTGGGAAAAAGTTGAGAAATAATAATAATAAAAAAAACCCCCTTTCTCTGATACTACAGATATTGTGGAGGGTCGTGCTTGTCCATTGTTCGCTCGTGTATTATCCCTTGTTCAGAATGCCCATGAGCGATCGCCCTTTCATAAATTACAATAAATCAGCATCGCAAATGTATTCCTCTCCACGCTCGCTCCCTGCGCAAGGTAAAGAGAAATTTGCGTCGTCCGAACAGAATGTATCGTGTAAACGGAAGTAATTCTTTTTTTTTTTGAACTCCCACTCCCGTGAAATAATGGCGTGAAAATTTTATTCATGGAGAGATGTTGTACACATGAGTCATGGTGGCCAAGTTTTAGGGAGTCTCCCTCCTCTCCCCGAAAATGTGTAAAATAAAATTAAAAAGAACTTTTAAAACCTATTGCCTGCCGCTGTGGGACGTTCCATCTGTTACCGTATTTGTTCATTTTCGACCCCTCTGATTCTGAATGAAACGAGAGGCGTGTGTGTTCTCTCTTCGATGGTTTTCGGTGAAAGTGTTTTTATTTTATTGCAATAAGATTCTGGAAATATGACCTCCTCCGCTTAAAATTTGGGTAACTCATAGAATTTATGAGGGGATGTGTTTATAATCGAGATTACAAGCATGTGTTTATTGAAAACAACTGACGCAAATTATTTCGAAGAATTATATTCCGTTTCCACTTGAATTTGTTTTTCGAATTGAACGAGGGATTTTTTTTATTACTTATTAACCAGTGATTCCCAAAAAAGTTCAAAAGTAATGTTTGAAACAAATAACTATGTACATGAAATAAGTGCATAAATAATTGATATATTGTTCTGTTTTTTTGGGAAAAATGTGTGTAATTATATATAAACTTTCAAATAGATGGGCTCTTAATTTTAGAAGGGCAGAGCATTTTTGGAATTTATGCTAATTCTTTTTTGTGCAGTTCTACTTTTGATTTGTTTAAAACGGCGAGAGTGAGTGAATATTAACGTCGCACTGTTCAGCTACACGAGGGCTTTTGGCGACGGACCACGTGATTTTGAATGGTGACGTGGACGACACCTAAGCTGACACCCCATCTCCTAACTACCACACCACACCCACGGGAGGATGTTTGAGCTCTCGACAGATTTAACGTGCATCGCTCTCCTACACGGCGGGTCTTTAGTGATACTGGGCTCGAACTCGTGACAAAGCCAGCCACGATCCGATACCTTGACCACTCGGCTACCGCGGCCATTCAAAAGGGTGAGAAGAGTGAGGGAGAGTTTTTTACGTCGCACTTTTGAGTAACACGAGGGCTATTGGCGATGGACCTCTTCACTTTGAATCATGGTCAATTGACAAGGACGACACCTGCGCTGGCATCTCCCTCTCCAAACTACCACACCATCGGGAGTGCATTGAGCCTTGACAGATTTAACGTGCATCAGCCCCCTTTACACAGCGGTTCTTCAGTGACACCAGGATTCGAACCTGCGACACTGTGACCACGAGTTCATGACCATAACCTCTAGGTTATTGCGGCTACTGTCGAGAGAAATTGTATTGATAGAATGATTGAGGAGGTTGTATGGGATGTAATTGAGACGAACAAAAGCCGTTATGTTGCAGAATGTTGCAATTTTATTTATTTGTTAGTTGTTTAAATGCTTACATCTGTAAATTTGTGGCTAACGAAATGCTTGCTAAACACAGCCAGTACTACTTGTGATTTTGAGCCACGATCAGAAGACGAGAATGAGATGTGAGTTGGCACCCCAATTCCGCGTCACTTAAATGTGAGAATTTTGAGCCCCGACGGATTTAACGTGCATCTATCGCATTACACGACTATCTTTTTAAAAAGGAGATTTAAAAACAAATTGAGGGAGCCTTTCTATAAATTAAGATAGTTTAAAATTTTTTTATTTTTGTTGCTAGATGCTTAAAGTTATTAAGAAATTAAGTAGTTGAAGGAAAATAGACTTAACTTTTTAAACCGACACATCGTTTTTAAATTTAACAAAATTAACCCTGTCGCAATTTTTACATGTTACTCACATAGAAACATGTTCGTGGTAACAACACTATGACGGACCATTAGTTTTTCCGAGTCACGCAACACAAAAAAAGAATGTTTACTACTAAAAATAGAGATAAGTATTAAATTCGGTGGAAACATTGGGTTGCCAAATGCGGTAAAAGCATGCAACATATAGAATTATTTGGGGGGTAATACTTTTTCTTTTGCGGGTAATAGCCTTTGTGTTGCTGCATACCCAGCAGAAACCAATCAATCAATCAATTTTGTTTTTCTCCCATATCTTTAACCTTTCGCATTATATTTCCAGTGATTTCGAGATATTCCGTGTTTCATTGCCGTCTTGAGGAAATGGATAAAGCTATTTAAGAAAAAAAGCTTAATATTTTATTGGCTTTATGTCTTTATTAATTTACGTCCACAAATTTCTAACCTAGGTGATCAAACAAATAATTATTAAAGGAAAATGTGGATATCATGTGAAATTATACTCACGTTACTTTTATGTAGCATTCGCTTGACTTATACAGCTTGTTACTGACGTTTTCGGATATCTTTTGGTGGCCGCGGTAGCCTAGTGGTCAAGATATTGGATCGTGGTTGGCTTGTCACGAGCCCAGTACCTCTAAAGATCCGCCGTGTAGGGGAGCGAGCAGTTCAGTTGTCGTCCTCGCCACTTGACGATGGTTCAAAATGACGAGGTCCGTCGCCAAAAGCCCTCGTTTAGCTGAACAGTGTGACGTTAATATTCATTCACTTGGATGTCTTCTGTTCCGACTGAAAAGCCCTTTCAGCACAGCCTTCGCGTTCAGGTATCGTTCCTCAATAGATGACGAGGGCGGCACTAAATTGGCCCGTTACTCTCCACATCCAAACCGCGAGATTTTGGAGCTCTAACAAATTTATTTCCATCCATGTTCCTTCTGTATCATAGAATGCTTAGAGTTTTGTTATCTAACAGATTTTCAAACGGATTGCCATGTAAAGGGGCTTATGCCCAGAAAATTTGTCGGGTCTCTAAAGTTCTCATAATGGGCATGGTGTGAATTCTTCATGCCAGTCCAAGAGTCGATTTCCTCGTCTGCTCGTGATTAAAAATTGCTAGATCCGTTACTGATGCTTCATATGTTAACCGGTGGTATATTTTTAGACATTAAGAAAAATTTGTGACTAGAGTCATGGGTTTGAATTCTGTTTCATCGCGAAAACAGTTATACCAGGCACACCATCCTCCACATCCACGATACGAGAGGAGTGAATATTAGCGTCGCACTATTTAGCTATAGAGGGCTTTTGTCGACGGACCTCGTCATTTTGAACCATGGTCGAGTGACAAGGATGGCACCTGAACTGGCACCTCCCACTCTAAACTACCACACCATATAAACGGGAAGACGTTTGAACCTCGACATATTAAATGTGCATCGGCCACCTCTGCACGGCTGGTTTTTAGTGTTACTAGGCTTGAACTCATGACACTCCGACCACGAGTTCGTTACCTTGACCACTAGACTACCGCAGTCACTCACGATACGAGGACGTGAGACCTTTGATTCTAGAACAACCAAACGTTGTACGACGGTCTTTGGAAAGAAGAGACTTGAGCCAAGGCTATCGGGTCGGCGTGTATACGGATCCATTGATCTTGGGGGAAAAAACGGAATTTAGGGAAAATTTTTAACTTTTTCCGTATGCCATGCGCAAGGGATTTTAATCTATTATCTTTTTGAGTGTTCAAAATATGGAACCTTTATTATAAAAGAAGAAAAACGTATAGCATCAATCCTTCAAAGTCAGTGAAAGAATTCGAGTTTCTGAATTGTTTGTTAAGTTCACAATTACTCATTGGAGTATCTGAATGCACACATTGTATGTTTTTCTTTCCAGCCATGAAACATAGGTCGACGATCACGTGCTGCACATAATTTTTTTTTTAGCTTATATTCCGAACAAAGAAAATATCACACAGAAATTTTTCCACCTGTTTTACCCACTTGGCAGCATTTTCGTTCCCTTGTTGGCGACCTTTTTAAAATTTACTAGAATTCTTTTTTCAAGTCTGCTTTTATAAGAGTTTCGAATTTTGGGTAATTTTTGAAGAAAGCACTCACTATCGGCTTATACGCGGATCGACTTATATTTGGATACCTACGGTATGTGGAGCACACGGGAACTTTTTAAAGGGTCGAAAGTCCACCATTTTCGTATCATTCTCCAATACGCCACCCAACATATTCTTTTAATTTTGTCGATTTTCGGGAACAAAAAACAGTAAAAAATTAATTATTGAATAAATAAATAGCATTGATTAATAAAACTAATTATTAATAGCAAATACACAATAAAATTTTACGTACTATATACATAGGATTATAATCAATCGAAAAAAAACAAAACAAAACTTAAGACTATGGCGGGAGGAGGTTCCGCACCGGGGACCCCCTTGTTTTCGCGCCACTGCATACGGTATTTATCATGTTTCTTATAACATCCTTATTTATACCTTTTAAATTTTATATAATTAAAAAAGCATATAAATTTTATAAATAAAATGCAGCCATGCATTTCGTCAAAAGTTAATGCACTTTAAAAAAAAAATCGTTCGAATTATTTGCAGGGATTTTACTGCCATTTACAATTCGTAGATCATTCGACAGTGGCTCCTTTTTTCTTCTTTTAATTGGGTTTCGCTTTCGTTTTACTTTATCATTTAATTCGTAGACTGTAGGAAATAATAAAGTTTAAATCAAATCTCTAGACCTCGATTCGCAGCCCGAGTGGAGGGTATAAAAATCGTCTGACCGGAAATAAGGAGTCATCGGGATTCTGTTCCGCATTCCCTGCCATGATTGATTAGATCGATCTCGTCCTGTGCTTATTTGCTCTGCGATCGGAACTTAACTTCACTTTATTCGAGAAGGATCCAACATTCTCTTTCAACAACATATCTCAAGAATTGGGTTTATATATATATATATATATATATATATTACCACAATTTATATTTACTTTTTTGAAACTTTTTTTTTGTAAAGTTTAACACTTGGGATGAAATTCAATTTAAGAATGAAATTTTTTCATGTGTGCGTAAAAATATAACACAATGATATCTATCCGGCTATTGATTTTTTTCCTCTGCAATTTCATTTCTTCCGGAAAGGCGAGAGACGCGCGGATATTGTGTGTGTGTGTGTCGATTTTTTCAACTCCTCTCTCTCTCTACTATTATAGTTCACCCCTCTCTCCTAACTACCTCACCAACGGGAGGACGCTTTTGCTCTCGACAGATTTAACGTGCATTGCTCTCTTACACGGCGGGTCTTTAGTGGTACTGGGCTCGAACTCATGACATGCCTGCCATGATCCGATACCTTGACCACTGGGCTTCCGCAGCCCCTTGACCTAAATAGGAATTGACTTAAAATATTTTTATATTAAATTAACTCCCCTTGTAGGGGTAATTTTTAAGATAAAGTAATAAAATACGCGTTAAAAATAATTATTTTAAAAAAATGAATTTAATAATTTTTAATAAAAATATTTTTTTGTAAAAAAAATACTAATTATTTTTAGTTGCTTATATTTTTATTATTTGATCGAATATTGGAAGTTTTCATATAATTTATAACAATTTGTTACAATTCTACCAAAGTTCATAAGTCTCAAGAATTAAATGAAATGAAATCTCAAACTAATAATATACGCAGAGAGGGAGAGCATTTTTTTTTTGTCAGCATATCATTTTCTATCATATCGGAAAGTTCGGGCAAAAAATGTCCTTCATACTGAATTTTACGGTAAGCGCTGTAGTTAAAATATTAATATTCAATTTTGATTTCTCACCAATCGCTTCACAAAAATCATTACCAACTGAAAAAAACTCTTTCAATTGCTGCATTAGTTCCGGGACAGCACAACGTAAATTCAACAAGAATAATTACATTTTCATCTGGAATCTGTTCATTTTTGAAATACTTTAAGTAATTTCATCCATATTTTACCAATTTCTCAGCATATTGATTTTCCAATTGTTCTTATTTATTTGAATTTAAATATACACACATTCAGTCTTCTTTCTACTTCAAAGAGACAATTATCATCGATTTTAATATCGGGGATTTCTTTCGATAAAAACTCAACGTAATTTTCTATATCTGCCCACTTTACTTGAGGCCAAGTCAAAAAATACCATTGGAAACTGTTATTTCCTGTGACATTTGTTTCAGACCATTCTTCGACATTTTGGAAACATGTTTGGTTCATCTCTGAATACAGAGATTAACAGATCAGTTTTAAAATATAGAAAAGGAGGACACTTTTCGAGGAAGGACAGAACCTATAAAAGGAGGCCAACCGTCCTCCCTAAAGGAGGACGGTTGGTCACCTTATGATTACGGACTCATGGCCATTGTATCACGAGCTCGAATCCTAGTGCCATTGAAGACCCGCCATGTAGAGGAGCTGATGCACGTTGAATCTGTCATGGTTCAAAGTCTAAGTTGGTGAGGTGTGGTAGTAGAGTGGGGTGTCACAGCTCGTCATCATCTCTCGACCGTGGCTCAAAATAACAACGTCCGTTGCCAAAAGCCTTCGTGTTGCTACTTAGTGCTACGTTAATAAGACTCCCTTGCTCAATTTCTACGACACGTCATTGTTTAGAGAAGCCGAAGCCAGAGGTGCATACAAGGGAGGGATCGCCGGGTCTGGACACCCCCCTCCCCGAACCCTTAATTTTTTTCGATTGATTATAATCCTATGTATATAGTACGTAAAATATAAGTATTAATAATTAATTTTAATTAATGCTAATTATTTATTCAATAATTAACTTTTACTGTTTTTTGTTCCGGAAAATCGACAAAATGAAGAATATGTTGAGCGGTGTTTTGGAGCATGATACGAGAATGGTGGACTTCCGGCTTCCGACTACCCCCCCTCCTTCCGAAAAATTCCTGTGTGCACCACTGGATGGAGCACATCAAATCTGTCGTGGCTAACATGAACATTTAATCTGTTGTAATATCTATTGTTCTTCTAAGTGGTTTTTTGGTGAAAAAAAACAGGAATCTTATTTTATTCACTTTTTTTTATAGATTGCATATGAATTTCTTCTACATTATTGAAAACTTAATATTTAAATATTTCTCATTTCACTAGGGGGAAAAGAGAGAATTGTTCTCCCATTCCAAAAATTCAATAAATATTATAATACTATTCAATAAATTCAACAATAATTCAATAAATATTATTTCTGGAAATAGTTTTAGAAATGATGAGAATTTTTTTTTCCATGCACAGATGACATTAATCCACAACTAAGATCGCATGACGCGATGACGTGTCCAGTGCGGTGAAATGGGCGGCGAACCCTTTCTCTTGAGTCATCCTTGCGTCAGCGGGAGACCGATGGCTGCTTACCAGACATTTCTCATTGATTATATCGAGTGTGATGAGTTGCCCTACATTCCCCCTGCGCCTACTGAGTTAGCTCCCATCTGCTCATTGTTTCTCAGGGAGAACTCTAACCGAATTCAGTGCCTGCTAGTTTAATGGCTGATTTATTATTTTTTGGGCTTTGTTTCCGTTTTTTGTTCTTCTGA
>BMAV01010193.1:71060-90420 GCA_019973955.1 Trichonephila inaurata madagascariensis
ATATAATTGGCAGTGCACTTCAAGAATTTAACGTGGCCGCGGTAGCCTAGTGGTCAAGGTATCGGATCGTGGCTAACTTGTCATGAATTCGATCCCCGTACCATTAAAGACCTGCCGTGTAGGGCAGCAATGCACGTTAAATCTGTCGGGGGCTCAAACGTCCTCCCGATCGTGTGGTGTGGTAGTTAGGAGAGAGGGGATGCCAGCTCAGGTTTCATCCACGTCACTTGACCATGTTTCAAAATGACGAGGTCCGTCGCCAAAAGCCCTCGTGTAGCTGAACAGTGCGACGTTAATATGCACTCACTCACTCAAGAATTTAACGGCTCACTAAAGTACCGAAGCTCACAGTGGTTGAGAATCACTGCTTTACAGGATAGTAAAGTTTGAATGATTTTCTGCATTGATATTGAAGCTCTTTCTGTATGAAAACACGTGCCGAGTTTGTATCCGAAAGCAGTTTTAATATGGAGGATATGAGTTGCTACTTGTGGACCGGTAATTTTGGCGTAAGAAACTTCTAATGAGCGAGAAATTACAAATATCTCAAAATATTGGAATCGGACATCAGAATTTTATTTTCTCTCATTGCATTTCTGTTTAATTTCGGTTAAACATGTGCATTTTAAAAAGGAGTTTTTAAGAAATTCTTTTGAAGAACCCTGGAATTGATTTCTTACATATGCTTTTTCAGGACGAAAGATTTTTATATCACTGAATAAAAGAAAATCGGATATTTTAAACGTGTGGTGGAAAATCACCCATTTAAATAATCTCGTAAGAAAAAGCCTATTTAATGCTTTCGTTTTAATCATATTATGTGTTTTCAAGGTAGCTTTCTTTATTGTTCTTTCGGATTATGTAAATGGGTTGAATTCTCTTAATTCTACTTAATTTTTTTTTCCGTTTTTTTTCTCATGTTTAAACACGTGTTTAAATAAAGGAGAAATCTCTTATGGGATATTTCTCCCTTTGTCCGTCGTCACCCAGGCATGGGTGCTCTACAACCGGTTTCTCTGCGGAGTCATTGAGAGGGCAGGAAAGCTCTCGCGGTGAATTTATTGAATTCACTTCACTTCAACCCCGTAATGGCTGACGTCAGATTGTAGTGAGTACTCATTACGTGAAGCGTTATTGGCAACTAACTTCGAAATTTTGAGCTCGGTCTCGGGCGACGAGGTCGATATTTGAGTTGTGACAAATAAAATTGAAGATGCGAGTGTTTATTAATGTCGCAGTATAAAACTATACGAAGGCTATTGGCGACGAACCTCGATCAAAAAACGAGGGCGACAACAAAACTAGCACCACCCTCTCCAAACTACCGTTTCAACGAGAAGGCACTGAGCCATGACAGATTTAACATGCATTGTCTCCTCTATGTGCCGTGTCTCCATTGACAACATGACTCGAATCCGCGACACTCCAACCACGAATTCGCGACGTGGCCGCGATAGCCGAGTGGTATAGGTATCGGATCGTGACTTGCCTTGTCATGAGTTCAAGCCCAGTACCACACTAAAGACCCGTCGTGTAGGGGAACGATGCACGCGTTAAATCGGTCAAGAGCTCAAACGTCCTCCCGTTGGTGTGGTGTGGTAGTTAGGAGAGGAAGGGGGGTGCCAGCTCAGGTGTTGTCCTTGTCACTTGACCATGGTTCAAAGTGACGTGGTCCGTCGCCAAAAGCCCTCGTGTAGCTGAACAGTGCGACGTTAATATTCTATCAATCAATCAACGAGTTCGTGACCAGAACCATTGAACAACCGCGGCCACGAGCTTTAACAAAAACTCACTTTAAAAATAAATTTATGTTGTCGATTCAATTGTTGGTCTGATTTTATTTCGTAGGGATTTACTAGGTTCCATGCCGGTATACTCTATGCTGTTCTGTTTCTGTTTATTGCGACAGAATTAGACTTTACTACTCTAGGCTAGACAAGACTTGACTAGAAATCAATTTAGTCTGAAGTAAAGTTTTCTTTGCTAAGTCTAGTCCAAATCAGAAGTGCGCACCTGAACGAAATAACCTGCCAAGATTTCGAACCATGGCGTCTTCAGTGTCTGCTGGAAGACAAACGGGCCATCCATTTGTCTGGCCCGTCGCAGAAAGTGGAGAGAATTCGAATTTTGGATTCGTTAAGGGGAAGGGGAGAGACATGAGTTGCCGGATTCGCATCTGGGCGACTTTTTTCCTCGGCGCGGATCGATGGTGTTCCAAAATAGCGCGCTCTTTCTCTGACACGCGATTGGAACGACTCCAGGGGAATGCACGCGAAGTGTCACCGTGCGTAGTATTGACATTCTTGATATTCGACTCGTTAACCGACACCGTTTCGTGTTCTGGCAGGACGATGAAGAATGAATGGTGTCGACCACTTTCTTTTAGAAAAAAGAACGTGGAACGAAGTTATAGTTGAAAAATGGTGTCAAACATCTCTTTTAAATTGTGAATGAGTTGAAACTCTTCTTGCATATGTTGTAGGATATTCTTATATTATTATTATTAATACGTTCTGTGTGTGATAGGGAAGTGATTGCGTATTTCAGTCAAAGTAGGAATAAACCTTTTCAGTGTAAATGTCACTCTAACAGGAAAAATTACTCTGGGATTTAATTTCTTTTAGTTTGTGCAGGACCTACGACTTCGAGTTTCACGATCTCATTTAGGATGTACTGTTTTTGGATAGCACCAATGATCTAACCCTTAGTTTTTCGTTTTTGCCAACGGTAACCTAGTGGTCTATGTGACGGATTCGTGGCCGGAGTGTCATGAATTCGTGCCTAGTGCCACTGAAGACCCGCCGTGTAAAGGGGCTGATGCACGTTGATGGCAGTTTATCTGTGGGCATCTGGACTGTGAAAACAGTCCTCAATCCCAGATCATGAGTCTTTGATGAGAGAGACGGCGTGAGGTGGAATTACACAGTCTGCGGGGTTGTTGCGAAGAGATCCTGGAGGCGTGGTTTAAAATGGTCTGGACGTGATGTTGACGGTAAATCTTGACTGGGCACGTTGAATCTGTCGAAGATCAATGTCTTTCTTTTTGGCATGGTGTGGAAATTCTGGGGGAGGTGAGCTCAGGTGTCACCCTCGTCTTTTGATCGAGGTTCAAAATTAGGAGGTCCATTGCCAGTCGGCCTCGTATTGCTTTATTGTTGCTTCTCGTGTTGTGTTAATAAACACTTTGCACTCAGATATCGACAACACATTTGGTAACAAATATCCATATAATGATACATTTGATTAATAGTGTTTGGCACAGCTTGGGCCTTGCACCAAACAATCAACACTTTTGATCCTTTGATTATTACATCGCACTTTGTAGCTACACTAGGACTGTTGGCGATGGACCACGAAATTTTGTACCGCGATTCAGTGACGAGGACGACACGTGAGCTGGCACCCCTTTCCGAATTTCCACACCATGCCAACGTGAGGAGGGCTTTGAGCTTTAACCGATTTAACGTTCATCACTCCCGGTACATGACAGGTTTTAAATGGCACCAAGACTCGAAACAGGTCATGAACTCGTCGGCCACGAGTTCGTGACATATGACCATTCGGCCCTCACGGCCATTTTGCAAAGAACCATAATGTCCTGATTAGTAACATAATCTCGAGTTGTGAGTTCGAATCTCAATATATCGGGTGAGTGAGTGAATGTTAACGTCGCGCACTGTTCAGCTGCACGAGGGCTTTCGGCGACGGACCACGTAATTTTGAACCATGGTCAAGTGATGTGGACGACACCTGGGCTGGCACCCCCTCTCCTAACTACTACACCACACCAACGGGAGGACGTTTGAGATCTCGACATATTTAACGTGCATCCTTCCCCTATACGGCGGGTATTTAGTGGTACTGGGCTCCAACTCACGACATGCCTGCCATGATCCGATACCTTGACCACTGGGCTACCGCAGCCCCCTGAATATATCGGAACACAGTCAATCAGCATCAAGTACGGCACCGTTGATGCAAATTAAAGTTGTTGGGTCTACAAGTCCACTGACATGACTAAGATTCAGATGTACAAGTTCTGGGAATTTTCTAACATGGAGTTCATAAACCTGTCATTACGCTTTCTTTTTTTTAGTATAGTTGTTAACCATTCCACTTAACAGTATTGTTAAAGAAGCTTTATTCTGAGCTGCAAAGTAAACATCGGCCAAAATGTTTCCAACAAACTTCACTTTAAGTCTTTACTGTGTGTTTAAGTAAATGATTACAGGGAGAGAGAGAACAACGTTGCTCTTGCCTAATGAGACTTGTGTTTCGACAAGAAGTTACTTTCGAGTAGTCTGCTCTTAAGTTTTTAAAAACTTAAAATGAAACAAGAAAAATTTTACACCTTCGAATAAAGATTTAATATAGTACCAAACGTATGTTATATTTTAAAATTTCTAAATAACTTGTAAATGGCGATTACTCTAAAAATTTGCTTAAACTCATTTAAGTTATTTTTTATTCTATTATTTTAGATATATATATATCACACAACAAATTTCATCATTTTTGAAATTGGCGCTTTTGTTTACCACGGCAAATACGGAGTTTGGGTGCTATATTGATAGTTTCTATAATTTCTAATGAATGTAACTCTTCCTATTTTAAAATTAAAGTAAGAGATTGATCTTGAAGAGAGCGAATGAGCTTGTTTTATATAAAAATTGAGACATTATACCTGGTAGCTCGCAGTAGTGGTTAAAAGATCATAGGTTTAGGGATCCTCCAAAACAATCGGAACCACTGAGTGAAATGACATATTGTAGCTGTCTGCAAATATTTTTGATTGTATAGCCTTCAAACGAAAATAATTATAAGTTGCATTTCTTATAGAAGAAAAGCGACTCACTCGCTGATCACGAAATCTTTGGGACTATTAGACCTACAGACTTGTACTTTGACCGGCATCTTTCTTTTGTTGAGTAGAGGTCCATTAAGAATGGATTTTGCGGAAATTAACTATCGGGGGAGGTTACGGAGAAGCCTTAAAAATATACACTTCCGTTTTAGAAATTAAAATTTTGTCCTTACTAAATCAACTGGCGAAGACTATCAGAATGTACTGAAAATACAATCAAAAGTTCAATGCAAAGATTTACGTATTAATAACCTAAAACAATATGTAGTCATACAGCATCACGGGTGAGTAACCACTAGTATATATGTACATTCGAACCTCTATATTGCGAATTTTTCTATATAGCGAACTTTTTCCTGGAACCTTCAACATTTCGCGATTTTCTTCTTAAAATAACCTCTCTACAGCGAAGTGCATTTTCTATTATATATAACGAACTTTTTCTTTTGTGATTCAATTTTTGTTCTCCCTTTTTTAAAGTATTTCTGAAAAAATTTCAAGTTATTCTCTCTTTAATACATTTTATGTTGGTCATAAATCTTGAACTGGTTTTATTAGATCCTAACTCTCGCCGAGAGCAATAGAGTTCTCGATGTTTCATCCAAGAAGTGCAACCTTTAACCCTCCATTGCCTAGTTCACTAGAAGCATCTTCGATATCCTCTTTCAACCGCATTGGAGTTGTCCCATTTTCTAATTATAAAATAATGTTTGTTTACTTGTATGCTTTAAATTATAAAATATTCTTAAAATTCATTTCATTTTAGTATAAAATTTTCTTAATATTGAAAATACAGTGAATTCTTCGAGATTCTTTTTTCTTGTTTTCCTTGCAGTTTTTCTTTCTTTCTTTTGTGATGGGTAAGATATATAAAATAAACATATATTAATTTTAAAAAAAAGGTGTGAATAATTACTTTTTTATTATATAGTGTTTATGAAATTAAAATTTGTTTTATGTGGTTCATAAAGTATATTAAAAGATGAACCTCTATATAACAAATTTTCCATATAACGAACATTTTTCCGGGATTTAGCGTCTTCGTTATATAGAGGTCCGACTCTGTATATATGTATAAAATTTACTTTGTGTGAGCAATATTTTGTAGTTTCTTCTTGAACGTTCAAAAAGGCATTTATTTTCTCCCTAAGCTCCCATTTATGCTGAGCTCCCCAGATGCTATTGAACGAGACGCAGTTAAATATTTCTATTATCTTTTTATTAAATGGCAAATTTATGTTAGCTTGTTGTAGCATTCAATTGGTTTTTATAAAGAATTTTATAAGTTATTTTGAGTTGATTTTAAGAAATATTTTTTTAAAAAAACATTGCTATCCCAGTATTATCGATATTGCATGTGTTTGGACTTTCAATAGATCGATGAAAAATTTTATGCAGCAGTTGCATGTTGTTTGTTTGTTTCTTTTTTTTTTTCTCTTCCGAATCGTTAATATTTAGTGCTTTTGGAGGTAAAGGTTCCTAACTCTTGATCGATGTGTTTTTGGTTCTAAAGGTTCACGAATGAGTTTCTGTTTGACTAAAAATTGCTTGAAAAGAAAACGAGGCTACGAATTAACGTAAAGTATATTACGAGATGTGAGTACTAAAAACACACAAATTCGTAAGTGCACAAAGGAAGAGTGTACATTTGATCTAGAAACTTGAAGAAAATGCTCCCCATTCCCCTCCTTTTTTATTTCTATCCTTTTGTACAATTCAAGACCTATAGTAAAATATTCCTATACTACATAGTTTATTAATTTCGATGCGACATTTTTTTTTATAAAAAGGTCTTGTTAATAATCTGTATATTCTCATATCTGACTTTAATCTGATTCTACATACGTAAAA
Organism: Trichonephila inaurata madagascariensis; assembly: GCA_019973955.1. Classification (NCBI taxonomy): domain Eukaryota; kingdom Metazoa; phylum Arthropoda; class Arachnida; order Araneae; family Nephilidae; genus Trichonephila; species Trichonephila inaurata. Next base: position 77,776 of record BMAV01010193.1, read on the forward strand.
GTTACTTTATTTTCTAATGATTGCGTTTTAGAGTCGACGGTTGGCTTGTACAAGAAAAGGAAACGTATGCGACCTCATTGAAGATTGTAACTATTGTTGTAGCCTCGCTCCAACTCGGTTCTCATACGTAGTGATTTCACGTTTGTTTTAGTTATATTTATGTTCGTCAGGATGGTATTACTCAGTCACTACTTAAATTATTTGTTTTCACTTCTCTGCGAATATATACAGGACTTTATTATACACTTTACGCTAATTAAAATACTCAGTAATATGGGAAACTCGCAACAGAGAGAGAGGCCGCATGCCTTCGTTCTCTTGTCCCTTTTTTCTCGAGTGTGGGTGTAATCGCCACTTCACCCTGAAATTCCCGCGCTTTCAAAGCGCCCTCTACAGCTGGGCTCTAACACAACGATTTCTTTTGGTTTTTTATTTTATGTATAAGTTGTATTTTACTGTTAGAATCGTTTTTATTTCTTTCTGGAACGTGTGATGTTTCCTATTTCTGTCATCTGATATATCCGTAACTGTGATTCAAAGATTCGTATCTTTGAATCACAGTTACGGATATATCTTTGAATCACAATTAGAAGACGAAATCAGTTCCTGAGTAGGTGCCCCACATTCATGCCAACTTTTGAGTCTTGATCAGTATAAAGTGTTTTAACCTACCGCTAAGTAAAGTGTCTGTAGTGGAATGAGGACTCAAACATGTGACTCGACTGAAACATCTTCACCACGAGCTCGATGTCTAAATTGTTTAGCTTCCGTATAACCATACCTCATACTTTCGTCGTATTCTTTTTTTCTTCCATTTTTTGATAGATTTTTAATCCGAACCTAGAGAGACGAGTTACTACCCTAGAATTTTTTTTAAAAAAAAGTGTTAGTATTACTTTACTAGTTTTTTTTATAAAATATATAAAAGAAATAGGCTGTTGCAAATACCCAAGGAAGATGTCCTAAAAGGAAAGATTATTTATTTCTTATATGTTAAATTATACTTTATTCTCACGTTAATATTTCATATTAACGCATATAGCCTTGACAGTACTCAGTACTTAAGCGAATAGTGATATTTTCTCTTCACAATTAAACTGCTAAATAAAAAGCCACCAATTAAATGGATCATAATGTTACAATATATCATGGTTAAAGATGAAGAAAACGCGAGGAAGTTGACCTTGTAGCACTTTTAAAGGAAACAGACTATAACCGAAGAGATACCCACCCATATTTCTGTCTCTAGTAAATGTTCTAAAGATTGCCCAGCTGCTGAACTATGCAGTTTTTAAAGTGCTTTTCAAGTAACCTTTTTAAATAGTCTTACTAAGACACTTAGAAATAAAACCTGACTTACCCCCCTCCCCTTTCCTTATAATAAATGTCATTCGTTCAAAATTTGACCCACAGTTGCTCGAATAGGAATAAAAATTATTATAACCCATTACTCGAAAACCTCAGACTTTTAACACGTGAAGAAACGATATATTAAACGGTACCAAGTGTCTCAGCTCCGCTGATTCAAAAAACCGCGAACCGTTCGTAGACCTGAAATGATGAGCAGGCCTGTCCCTTTCTGTTCCGAGTCATCGCCCGCGACACTTAGCATCTCCGCTCATCTGCGAAGCAGAAGAGGGTGGGGAAGCGCGTGAATATCCCGCTTCATCCCTTCTTTTCTTTTTTTAATGAACTCCCTTCCCCTTCTCCATCCACCCTTGAAATGGATTCTCTCCTTCCCCACTTGGCACGCTTCGGAGGACCTGCTACTCGGCTTTTTTGTCAACGAACTTTTGTCGTGCCACCATTGTTGCGGAGCAAGGCCGTTTTATCTGTTACATCGGTTGGTATGATTGGATTGGACTGACGCTCCGCTCCAGGACAATACTGTGAACACCCCGGGAGGAGACTTATGAAAAGTTCGGTGGATGATTTCGTGTGGAATTATAGATTGAGCACACACTGTTTGATTTTAAAAGAGAGAGAGAGAGATCATGAACGTGTGTGTGTGTATTTATCCACTGTCCGCGCGCAAAACTTACTCATCATTGACGTGGTGTGGATTGTGGAGAGTAATTAGTGAGTTTAAATATCGATCTCCGTATATTACCGTTGTTCAAAGTTACGGGGCTGTGGTTGTGGCCACGGTAACCTAGTGGTCAGGGTAACGGACTAATGGCCGGGGTGTCATGAGTTTGAGCCAAATACCGCTGAAGACCCGCCGTGCAGGGGAGCGATGCACGTCTTAGCTGTCGAGAGCTCAAACGTCCTCCCGTTGGTATGGTGTGATAGTTAGGAGAGACGCGTGCCAGCTCAGGTGTCGTCCTCGTCACTTGACCATGGTTAAAAATGACGAGGTTTATCGCCAAAAACCCTCGTGTAACTGAATAGTGCGACGTTAGTATTCATTAATTCACTCACTATATTTAATGTCATGTATTTCTCTCGGGTTTGCATTACGCTTTATGGAAATCAGTTTATATTTCATATTAAATCACTTTATATTCATATTTTGGTGTAACTGTATTTTTTTACTGAAGGCATGTTTTAATACAATTAAATTTAAATTATTAAATTAAAACAATCTAAAATATAAATAATCAACGTCCCCCCCACCCTCAACGAGCCGTGGTAAAATTATCAAAAGTTGACCAGTCTGTGGCGATAAAAAAGTTGGGAAGCACTGCTCTAATTGATTTAACCAGTGCAATTGATCAGAGTATTGAATCTGCTGTATTCTGTATTTAAAATCGGTATTTTAAGCCTGAACTGTTGCTTTTTAATTTAGATTTTTTTTAATATTATTTTGAGGTAGATTTAAGAAAAAAATTTAAAGATCCTTCCCGTACGAAGACAGAAAAGTAATTTTTTTTAGTGCATATTACACCTAAGTTTATTCTACTAAATATTACGGCTCTTCAAGATTTTGCAGTATTGGAATCGCGTGAGATATATTCGCTACTTTGCTATTGCTTTTCTATAGAAATAAGTAGCACATCTATAATATTGAGTGAAATATTTCTATCCTATTCTTTTGTTAAGTCTGGAAATGACACGTATTTGTAAGCGTGAGATATCGTGGAGATTTATTCAGTGCCTCCTGTGGATTTTTTTTCGAAGAAAAAGTTTAAGTAAAGCCTTAAGCAATATAGTCTCTGTACTGAACATTTCCATGCAGAAAAATAAAAACAGGTGAAGCTTTATATAAATAGATGAAGAATTATTTCTTCATAGATGTAGCTTTTTTCTTGAACTGAACAATGTAAAATTATTAAAAGGCTACTCCCTAAAATAAGGTAAGAAAAATTATTAAATAAGAAATAATTGTGCTGAAGGAAAAATATTTCATTTGATTTAAAAGATGTATGCGTGAAAGATACCCGACACATCAGCCTTTAGATACAAATATTTAAAATGAGGTTTTGTGCGTTTTAGTTGAATGGGTCCTCATTCTAATATTTTTCTAAAATAACCTTTTTTTATTAACCCTTGAGTTTGAACTTTATCACGTGTACGGTGTGTGAAAACATGGATAGGAGCCAAAAAATGCTTAAGATTTACAAGTGATGCTGATTCAGAATGGCAACGGATATAAATACGAGTGAATATTCAATTCTTCCTCTGACGAAAAAAATGGAATAAAAGTAAAGGGGATATTATATGTATTTACTGTACATCCGGTTGTTCTTGTCCAATTGCCACCAGAAAAAATTTAAAAAAAGAAGCCTTTATCTTTTTCCGCAATTTGAAAGAAGCAAATTGTCTTGAATCTTTCCGTGTTTGCAAGAGCCGCGGTGACCAAGTGGTCATGGTCGAATTCGCGACCATTTATCTACCCCTTCCCCCAGCAACACTGGAATTAAAGGCCAAACAGATCGAACATCGTGGAGAACTTAAAATACCTCATGCTAATTTAATTATTGATTTACATATCACATTCACGTGGTGTTAAAAATGAAGGAGTGTATTTTGTGTCGTTTGTGCACGAAGTCATTTTGTATAGCCTCTTATTGTTCTTGTGACTAGTGAGGGTTTTTCCGTCTCACTGTAAAACAGCACGAGAGCTATTGGCGATGGACCTGTATGTGGAGTTTTGAACTGTAATCAAGTGAACCATGGTCAAAGTCCTCCCCTTTGGCAAGGGATGCCAGCTTAGGTATCGTCCTCGTCATTTGACCGAGGTTCAAAATTATGAGTTCCGTCGCCAGTAGCTCTCGTGTTGCTTTGTAGTGCAACGTTAATGTAACACTCACTCTCTTTCTCAGTAGGTCATTGTTGTAAACTCGTGGCTAGCGTATCGATCGCTTCGTGGGTTCGATTCCTGATGTTATTAAAAACACACCATGTAAAAGTACCGATGCATGCTCTAGTGCTCAATGTACTCCCGTAGACGTGTTATGGAAGTTTGGAGAGTGGATGCTAGTTAAGTGTCGTTCTCGCCACATGACTGTGGTAGAAAATTACCTATATAGTCAAATTGTACTGTGTTACCCTTAATCGGCCACCCTTAATGTTCTTAATTATATATCCTTGTAACTACCCCCCCCCCTCTAATGGGGGCTGCGTATTGGTATTTTTTACCTTTACAGACCTAGTACATTCCCCAGGACCTGGTATCACTTTTCAGTGAGGCATTATATAGGCGAAACCAATTACCGCAAGTAATTTTGACGTCTAATTTCCTCCCTAGAGGGAAGCACCTGAGCTCTGACGATGCGAAATTGTACTAGGAATATAATTTTACCGAGAGCACCAAAGCCAAACGGACACTAAAGGGATTTTTTACATGCCGCATAATCATACATAATGTGGCCGTGGTCTATTTTCTGTATCTTGAAAATCCACCGACTTGGGCCGGGATCGAACCCGCAACCTAGAATGCAGAAAGCCTGCATCAAACCAACTATGCCACCCAATCGGTCCTTATAACTGATTATTAGATTTAAATAAAATTTGAATCATAGGTAGGTTATTTTTTTAGACCATTTTTTATAATCCGTAATGAGGAAAACTCTTTTTAGAAGTTAATTAACCATGTTTATTAATTACTTAATCATCAACGCGTAATCCAATTCTTTTATGAACCATTAAGACTAAGAGTTTTGCGCCGCTACGACGAAATTGCGAAAATTATTGAAGAGTATCGGTTTTTTCCTGCCTTTTTTTGTTCCTATCTGTGTTACTTTACTTTCAATTCTTCTGTTGTTTTTAATAATTTTACGCGATACTTAATTTTTGAATTAAAAGAGAGAGAAATTTAAAAGAGTAATAATATAAAAATCCTTTAAAAAAAATTGTTTTGACCGTTATTATTGATGACCCTCCCCCTCCCCTTTAATATTTGCTTATTAGAAATATTCTTATGTTATACAATATTCAGAAATATATGTTTAGTTAAGAGTCGAGTTATATTTAAAAGATCCGAATTTTGCTTCCAGAATGGTTCTGTGTCTTTTTTGCAATTATATCTCTTACCTGTCTGTGCGGTGCGTGCTTGGGCAAACTAGGTTGTTTCTTGAAAAAAAATCGGACCAGTTTGCCTGCCTCGAGTAGTGAAAGTAAAGGGGATGGGGTGGGGGCTGCGTGACCGGCCCTGGTTAGATCATGCCTTGACGCACCACCTGAAATACATTGTTTTGTTTGTGGGGATGTGTGGGATGCACTTGAATGATGTCTTTTTCTTCTTTTTTTGTCAGGTCGATTGTGGATGTGAATGCTTGGAAGACGTCTTCAACGAATGCTCTAGTCAAGGGTAAGTACCCGGATGCAATTCCCTCTTTTATTAATGTTGCACAAGATCCTCAACTATGATTCGACAACTAGCAAATTATTTTCTTTTTTCCTTTTAAAGAGAACAAAAAGAAAGAACCTGAAAACTGGTAAAAAAGAATATACCGTAAAATCCGGCGTATAACGTGCACTCTTAGCACAAAAAATAAGATCGAAATTTTCGGGTGCGCGTTACACGCTGGGTATAAAAATAAAAGCTTTAAAAATAATAATGATAGTACTAATAATAAAAGATGAGCATAGGAAAAAAAAATTAGATTTCTACATATATTTTGAAATACTGTTTCTTTAAAAGAAATGGCATTCTTTATGAACTTGTAGTTCTAGAAATATTCTATTTTCTTCTAAAACTTGGAATAATACTTCGAATAAATGACTTCATAAGAGCCTTGCAAAAATACTTTTCAGGTTTCTTCGTAAAAAAAAAGGGGTGCGTGTTACATGGCAGATATACCTAAAAACTAAAAAGTGTAGCTTGAAAGTTTAGGGGTGCGTTATACGCAGGATTTTACGGTAGTTAGAAACGGCAATCCTCTACCTTAATAGAAAAATAAACCGTGGATTCAAAAAATCAGATAAATATTCTAATTGTTCTTTTCATTCGACGTCGTTTCTTTAAGTTCTTGTTTGGACTCACTAGGAGAAATTTAAAAAAATTGTTTTAAGTCTTATCTGTAATACTGTGCCATGTAATACTATGACAATTAAGACCCTCCTTGTCGGAGCACTCAGTTATAAAGCATTCTCATTTTCGAGGAATTATACACATGTTTTTTTTTCACGCTTCTTAAAATTCAATAAATTTAAATTTAGTTCCCCGTTTGCATCTCTTGAACCTCACAAGAACTGTGAAATATCAGAAATCCGGGGAATAAATTCCCTTTTCTAAAAAAACAGGGTGGACCAAGTAAGACCTACCAATGTTAAACACAAATAACTTTATATTTTTTGATATAATAATTTTTTTTTCCTTGGAAATTTATTATGAAACCATACAGTACAAAACAACGCGTTAAAATTATCGAGTTTTTCTATTTATGTCAACGATCAATTGTTATGACGCATCGTCAATATCGGAAATATTTTAATTCAAGATCAGTTCCCTCAGCCTTCATGATTAGGAGTTTGGTCGGTCGTTTTGAGGAACTGGGTTTAGTGTCCGATCGTCCTGGAAGAGGTGCCCATCGAAATATTCGCACCGAAAACAACGTGGAAACTGTGTTGCAGATGATCCATCTGTCTCAACTCGCCGTCGTTCCAGCCGATTGGGCATTTCCAGAACGACATTGCGTGGAATTTTAAAGTTGGACATTTGTCTGATGTCATATTTCATACATTATTTCCATAAAACATGTTTAATGTATAAAAAAATTAATCAAAATAAATGATTATTATAAGAGTTAGCCGTGTTTAACATTAGTAGGTCTTATTTGTCCATAAATGCTTTGGGCACTTTCTCCTGGTGCCACTAAACACCCACCGTATACAGGGGCTGATTCACTTAATTCCTCGCGTAGAGGGGTGTGGAGTTTTTTAGAGTTTGGGAACCAGCTCACAGGTTTCACTTGACCATGGTTCAGAATTACGAGGTCCGACGCCAATAGCTGTCATGTTACTTTTCGGTATGGCATTGGTAAACAATCAATCAATCTATCAATATAAATAAATATATACAACTCCTATTTGATACGTTATATGTGTAAAGGCTCATTCACACCAAAGCAGTAAGTATAGTGAGCGCTGAAGATGTAACCAATCAGAGGCCCTTGCAAAGATGAATTAAGGAGTCTTGATTGGTCACATCTTTCCCGTTTATTTCCTTGGTGTGAATGAGCCATAATTCGACTGTAGGAAATACCGGAAAATGGTTGCCGTTCCTATTTTGTTTTTTGTTAAGTGGAATTAAGCTTTAAAGTCCATCAATGATATGGAATAAAAATATGAGGAGGGAAATATCTTTCGTTTAAAGTATCATTCTCGTTATTTTGATAACAGCTCAAAGTTGAATAGTTCTGTCGCTAATAAATTACCCATGCATTTTTGTTACAACCTTAATTTGTTAAGAGCAATGATTTAGTTTATTACTATGTTCACATGCGACGGAAACGACTCTTAAGCTGCTAAATTGCTCTTTACATTTTTCATTGACAGCCATGATAGTCGAATGGTCGTCAGTTTTCGACCAACAATATCTAAATCCAATCACAGATCCTAATTTTGAATCAGTTAAAAGCTTGTAAGTGAAATCTAAAGTTACTAGGTAGTATTTCTGTCACCAAACCCAAGCTCCGTAAGGGATTGCTTTCTTTTGGTAAATGAGGGAAATTGGACCCGAAGTGCTTAAATATTTCCTTTATCCATAAACCAATCGGAAGGTTAATCGGAAACCTTAAAGCAAACTCAAAGTCATAAAAAAATATCTTTAACATAATCCAGAGTATTATCTGATTATTTTTTAAAAAGCACAAGTACAATATATGTCACATTTATCCATCTTTCCAATCTGCCAAAGGCATACATGCAAAAGCCTTTATGTCCAACAGTTAAGATTCGTTAACTGTTAACACTTGTTTGGTTGTGGTTACCAGTTGTTAAAAAATATATCTGCTCCCGATATGCTCAAAAAACAGTCGACACTCCCATCCCATGAACTTTGAGTGGGCCTGGTAGCCTAGTGGTTATGGTCACGAACTCGTGGCCGTCGTGCCTTGTGTTGGAGCTCTGGTGCCACTAAAGACCTGAATGGTGCGACGTTAATATTCACTCACTCACGCAACTGAAGACCCACCGTGTACAGTGGTAGATTCACGTGAAATCTCCCGATGGTCATATTTCTCCTGTTGATGTGGTATGGTAGTTTGAAGAGGGGGCAACTCTCAGGTGTCGTTCTCGTCACTTATCCGTAATTACAACGTCCGTCGTCAATAGCCCTGGTATTGCTTTATTGTTCGATGTTTATCCACTCGTTTATCTATGAATTTTGTTGTATTTGGTAAGCGTGCGACCCTCTCCTGGGATGGCGTTGTATGTCTTCACAATTTTCGACCCTTTTTCTTGTCATTTCATTCCCTTTCGTACTTTTCTGTTTTTTCCCCTTAAATGGTGAGTACTCATAATTTTTCTCCTCACTTTGGCCAAATAAGGCCATTACGCCAGTAATATCATCTAACCAACGAACGACAAAATGCTTTCAGTGGAATTAAGAACGATGGAATTATTCATGTAAGGAAAAGCTTTAAACGATGGATATGGTGCTTTCGAGACACGTTGGAAGGAAGTGAGAAAATAGGAAGTGCTGGCACAGTGCTTACCTCAAATAAACCGCAATATTAAACAAATTAAGGTCATATAATTTTTAAATTTACATTTACTTATTAAACAAATATTAAAAATTTAAATTTATGAATTGTATGTTATACAGATGGTAAGAGGATTATCATCATCTAAAATCGTTAGTAATTTTGTCGCTAGTTTAATAGTGAATGAAGCCTTTATTTTCATAACCAACATTGCTATGGGATTTAGAATGATAATCCTTTAATTTATATATATATACAGTGATAATGTGGAACATGAAATAAGCTATATATATATAGTTACTTATATATTTTAAATTTCTTTTAGAAATTTCTCGTATCACTTTCTTCAACTCTTTAATGATCGCGTGTTTGTCTAGAAAACGGTAATGTGTGCAAGATAATTGTATTAAAATTAAAAAATTATCTGGCTGTGTAAATAAACAACTCTCTCTCGGTAGCCCAGTGGTTAAGGTATATGATCATGGCAGGCATGTCACGAGTTCGAACCCAGTACCACTAAAGACCCTCCGTGTAGGGGAGCGATGCACGTTAAATCTGTTGAGAACTCAAACGTCCTTCTGTTGGTGTGGTGTGGTAGTTAGGAGAGGGGGTGCCATCTCAGGTGTCGTCCTCGTCAATTGACCATGGTTCAAAATGACGAGGTCTGTCACCAAAAGCCCTCATGTAGCTGAACAGTGCGACGTTAATATTCTCTCACTCACTCCAGTTGCATTAAATAATCTGGTACTACCATCGGGTATGCAAAATAAAAGGACAAAAACTTTACGGAAATAAGGAATAGTCTCTCTGGTGAGTAACTTTTGAATTCTGTAGTTCGAAAATATCACGAACACGAGAAATAGGGAGATGGAATCTCGGCCCGTCATTTTGACGAGTGAGAATATTAACGTCGCACTATTCAGCAACTCGAGAGCTTTTGGCGACGGACCTCTTCATTTTGAACCACGGTTAAGTGACGAAGACGACACCTGAGCTGGCACCTTCCTCTCCTTACTACCATACCACATTAACTAGAGGACGTTTGAGCCTCGACACATTTACCGTGCGTCGGCCTCCTCTGCATGGCGGATCTTCGGCGGTTCTCGGTGCAAACTCATGACGCGTCGTCCACGAATCCATTACCTTGACCACTAGGCTCCCGGGAACGAGTGAGTTAGTAATATTAGCATCGCACTGCAAAGCTACACGGCAGCTATTGGGGACGAATCTCATCATTCTGAACTTAAGTGACAAAAACACCTCCTCTTTCCGAACTACCACACCACACCAACGTAAGGACGTTGATTTACGTTGATTTGACGCACATTGGCCTCCTCTACACGCTGGGTCTTCAATGGTACCAGAGTACTCGAACCCTTGCCACTCCGGCCACGAGTTCGTGAGCTTTTAACCACTAGACTACCGCGACCACTTGACGGGAGCGAGACAGTATGCGTCCAGTTTTCTGCCTTTTTGAGCAATTATTCATTTTTCTTTTCGACTCGTAATATATTTAAAGCATTAATATATTACTAATAACTATAATCTCAGGTACTATAAATCTACTTCATCCCGTTAAAACTGTGTAAAAATGTAGAATTTTATTCAATTCCAATAACTTTTATTTTTTGTGTTATGACACAAGTATATGTAAAAAACAATATTTTGTAATGCATTGGTGGGAGAATTCATGACATAAAAACCCATCTCAAAATATATTCGGACGTCATCTCTTAACATTCAATTGGGAACTATTTAATTTCATAGCCGCATGAACGTACATTTCGGATCCGTTATAATTTTAACATCCTGTTATTTTCAGTTAAATTAATTGAAAGAAATAGGGGCAGGAAGTGAAATGAAAAAAAATTTAATTAATTCTCATTTTAAACTACACTTCTTGGAGTTGAGATGCAGAATATATGCTAATGAGCTCATAATTTCATCTTTCGCAATTACAACTGACGGGGCGTTTGCTAGAAAACTTCGTCGTGGCTGATGAATGTAATTTGCACCCAAGGTTGCGACGCATCTTCATTGGCCCTTGATGACGGATGATTGCTCTTCCCTGTCTCTCACAATTAAAAAGGAGGATGCACAGCACAAGCACGCACATTCTTCTGACTCGAACTTTGCTCTTTATCATTCAATGAAGAGTAAGGTGTGAAGCTTTTTTCTTGTTGCATGTAAGGTGTCAACTACTTCCTAGCAGCACATGATGAATTAAAGATCTCTTCAAAGGAAATCTGATTGCCCGTTTGATACAGCAGTATTTTGATGAATGGTGGATCACAAATTTGAGATTCTTATCCATCGAATATCGTCGTGTGGAAGGCTGCTTTAGTTTGATAATCATGATGGCAAGTTATTGACGTGTCGAATCGTAAGTTTGAGTCCGGATTCAGGGAAACACTAACGTGAATGGTTAGATTAATTTTTTTAAAAATCGTATTGAGAATAACATGAGAGCGATTAGTGTGATGGACCCATAATTTTAAACCATAGTCAGCAATTATAGGATATACTGCACATTAATTTAAACGCTGACATTTGGTTGAGATACCAGCTCAGGTGTCGTCTTCGTCACTTAACGAGGTCCATCACCAATAGTTCTCGTGTAACTCTATAACAACATTAATTCAAACTTAATGAAATTAGATAGAGGATGGGGGGATATATATATTAACGTCGCACTATTCAGCTACGCGAGGCCTTTTGGCGACGGACCTCGTAATTTTGAACCATGGTCAAGTGACGTGGATGACACTTGAGCTGGCACCCCCTCTCCTAACTACCACACCAACGGGAGGACGTTTGAGCTCTCGACAGATTTAACATGCATCGCTGCCCTACACGGCGGGTCTTTAGTGGTACTGGAATCGAACTCATGACAAGGCAAGCCACGATCCGATACCTATACCACTCGGCTACCGCGGTCATGCAGACACCGAGGCGTTATTCTATGAAGTAGCATTTTTATAACTTTTTATGTATCCTTATATGAATTGAAATTATTTTCAATGTATCTCTTAAAACATAACGTAATGAGTAAGTATATTTCACATTTTTCTGGGGACCAACGAAATTTTGTCGCGGACCACCACTTCGGCGACTTCTGGATCCCCACCACACCAATGGGAGGAAGTTTGCACATTAACCTCCTCTGCACGGCGAGTCTTCAGTGGTACTAGGCTCGAACTCGTGACACGCTGGCCACGAATCCGTTACCGCGAGGCTACCGCGGTACATCTGCTGGTGAGAAAACTGGTGTTACTACTGATCTTCAATGGGAAAATGAAGTATTACTTCTCATATTGGCTAATGTGACCGAGAATGTAAAATTCGATATCTGTCGCCAAGAGAGCAACGTTAACTGGGATGAATTCTTCCAAATGAGCGATACAGGTGCGGTAGCCTAGTGGGGAGACTAGCGAACTCATGAAAGACCTTGTTGAGTCGCGGGTTCGAAATCTAGTGCCATTGAAGGTCCTTCATGTAGAGGGGGCTGATGCACGTTGAATCTGTTGAGGACAGGAGTCCTTCAGTGGACGTGGTG
>BMAV01010193.1:93152-103158 GCA_019973955.1 Trichonephila inaurata madagascariensis
ATTGTATGGAAGAAATACCAAAGAGTGTATTCTCAGTGTACAAATAACGAGTTGATTTGTAGACCCTCTATATGGTTTACGAGATGCGGCGATTTAGAGGATCTCAGTCGAAACAGACTTGTTTCTGATGAACCAATGGTGGTTGGGACCAAGACAGAGGGTGTCGGGTGCACACCCGAGTTCCTGCCAATCAGAAATTATTAGAGGCGGGGGAAAAGGCCTTAAAGAGATGGTTCGGAAGGTGACGAGGTCAGAAGAAAGCCTGCTTAGGCAGCGGGAAGCCGAGTGACAGGAGGATTGATTTGGGCGAATTTTCTCTAGCGAAAAGCTGCGGGATAGTGAAAGATTGACACCAGAATTCCTAGAAAATAGGAAGTTCATCTAGAGTTTCGATCTCCATTTTGGTCAGATCGTTGACTTAACGATATCCAGTTGAAGACCCGCTATACAGGTGTGTGCTGATACAAGTATCTGATAGCTAAAAGTGTAAAATATCGCTCTGAGATGGATACTATAATTAAAGTATCAATTTCTATTTAAGTTTGTTTATAAAATAATATTTTACTAAAGCTGTGTGAAGTCTTTCGCTACTCAGGAATTAAGTAAAACCTGGGGTCACGTTATAAAAGCACACAATTGACTTCGCCAATGCGAATACATCCAAACTACAACATAACATGTATGAGCCCTCTTAGAGTCTTCAATAGACTCGAAAACAGGGCTGTACTAAAACATCGGGGACTTGTTCGATGCAAGGACCATTCGACCACCGCGACCTGTATATCTCCAAGGAGCGACTTAACAACCTAGATCAGTAGCAAATAAGGTTTTAGTTTGCTCTTGTTTTCTTTGTCATCATTTCACTATTTCCATCGTCTACACGCGCATGAAATATATTTACTTTTAATTTTGTTTCAATTGGTACTTCACTTAACAATAAAAAAGAAACTCTCATCTTAGAATTTCAACAAAAGCCTTTCAGACCCATTTTCATGTGTGTACTAGCCATTATAGCTTCCTCTTTTGAGTTTTTTGAAAGAAACGTTAAATCTAATAACAAAAAGAACCTTTTTGCGAAGGTCTGAAGGCGTATTGGGTCAGGGTAAACAAACGGAAAGGTTCCTCGAAAATGTCTATTCTTTGGAGTAGAAAGACACGGGTGTTTCGCGTGTAGACAGGATCGATTTTCCCCCACCCCTCTGTGCCTGGATCTTTTTTCTCCTGTTGTACACAGTATCGATTCAAGCTCTTTCGGGAGCGTTTTATTCCGTCAGCCCAAACAATGATCTCAAAATCCCAACAGATGTTTTCACTCTGTCAGTTCTGTATCCATTCTGCATGTTTTCCCCAAGAACCTTGATGCAGAGTTGCCAGAAACTTATGCAGTAAAGTAGCACGAAGACGGGAAAAAAGTAGCAAAAAGTAGCGAATCAATTTTCACTTGCAATTTATAAATATTTTTTTTAATTTTGTAAAACTACGTTAAAATGCTTTAATTATTTAATTTATTTAAAATACATTCAAATTCGTCCTGCTAAATATCGTGATCTACTGTGTCTTTTTTATAAATATCTGAACTATATTGAAGCATCTGTGGCGATGAAATGATATCAACGCAGCAAGTCCCTAATTCTTCCAAAAGTCCTTTGGTTCTGAGAATTGACTCAAACAATACGAGGTGCATTCGATTCCCTAATTTTGTCTTTTTTGATGTCACTCTGGAAAAATGCTCTTTCTACTGTGGCATTATTTATGGGTAGGCTGTAAAGCTTTAAAAGCAAATATAGCTAAATCTCTTAAAAATAGATTTCTAACTGCGTCTTTTATATTAAAAATATGACACCACACAAAATAATTCTCCATCATTTAAAAGCTCAGATTCAGATAGAAAAAAGATGACTGTATAGATAGACTGTATGTTGAAAATTTGTCTTCATTGATTCTCCAGAACATATAATTTAGATTGGTCTGCTAATTCTAAAGGCTGATAATAATAATAATAATTAAAAAAAAGACGATCTGAATTCAAAAAAATATCAGGGAAAAAATTCTTTATCTTTTTTAAAGTTCCGTAATTTGGAGGGATTCGGTTTAAATGTTGTGTGCTTACATGAAACCTTGAGAAAATTATGACAACTTGGATAGATTTCTTTAGTAGATTCTGTAGAAATTATTTTACTTTTGCTTGTCAGCTTATGCAAAGAGACATCCATCAAGTACTTCAATAGGCAAATGAATGTTTGTTAAATTCATGTCAACTTTGGGATTCACACATTTAAGGTAAATTCTTAAAAGAGTAAAGGTGTAATATTTTTTAATGCTTTTAATAATTTGCAATGATCAACATGATCACTTTGAAAGAGCAAATTAATCCCCTGCTAAAATTGGCAACTTTAATTTAACAATACTTAATTCTATCCTTGTATTAATTTAAGTAAAGGGATTGTGTAAGAGAAGTAAGTTGATTGTGTGGAAATAGAGGATTCTAGGCAGAGTGGCGCAACGGAGAATATTAGGGCCCCTTGTAAAGTCGGCTTTTGGATCCCCAAGACCTAATATGTACTTGGCGTCAGTCAGGCTTTGAGCCCCCTAGAATCCCTGGGCCACCCGCAATGCGAAAGTGTACTTTACTCCATTGAATCTGGGTAAAAACCTTTCAAAAGGTATTTAATCATATTTTTATCGCATAATCTTTCTAGATGACGAGTGCTTACTTTGTCATTGTCATGCTGTGCTGCAACGTAAGTTAATTACAAAAATAGATTTTTATTCTTTAATTTAATGCAATATACCCTTGATGATAGTTATACAATTTACTTAGTTCAATAAGAATTTGTCCTTTCACAATTACTTTTCCAGTGTAATATTTGTGTAATTCTCTCCAAGCTTATTTGTTAAGAATATTACATGTTTCATTTTCATGCTTCTATCGGGATTAGAAAGAATCCCACCATTTGTTTTTTTTCTACCACTTGCAGTGGAAAAGAGTGGCGAGAGAGGAGAGTCCCGTTAGATAGGCTCCGATTCGTGGCGGTGGCGAGAAATTACAGCGTTTAGTGTTGTTTCATTAAACGCTGTTTGTTAGTTGTTTCTTCATGTTTTCTTTAGGGACTAAGGTCACTATTTTTTTTTCTTCTGCGATTTTTCCGATACTTGTTCCAATACTTTTATGTATGGTTGAAAGTAGCAAAAAGTAGCGGGATCTCTTCAAGTGAAGTAGCATAAAATTTGCGAAGTAGCGATAGTATAGAAAAAGTAGCAAAATTCGCGAAAAATCGCACGATCTGGCAACACTGCCTTGATGTTCGAACGGAACACAAAGAACACTGTCATATTTTAAAAAAGTACTCCGATGTTAATGTCAAAGTTTTAACTTTTCAAGGGTCTCGGTATGATAAATGATTATACGTTTGATAATCCCCCGTTATCGCATTAATTTTGGAATATTTGTGTATGGCTGAGTAAATGATTGTTTCTAATCCTGCTTTTATAATATTAGGGATTTTTTTAGCTTCGTATATATATACTATGGAGCAACACGTAGACTATTGGCAGTGTTCCTCTTGGCGTAACGGTGAATATTAAGCTCCCTCCATCAAAGTCAGGTTTTCGCCCCCCAAGCCGGCTCTTATGAAGGGTACGTGCTTGGAGTCAGGCAAGCATCTCGCTTCTTGTATTCCGCCCCCCCCCCCCATTCGGGTGTCGCGGGGATGTACGTTACACCACTGGACTTCGTAAAGGGGGAAGGTGATCTGAGCTGGCATGCCATTGGCGGAATTTTCGTATTACGCTAAAGTGAAAAATTCATTATTCGACAGATTTAATGTACATCAGTTCCTATACACAAATTAATTTTTCCGTCGTAAACCATCTACGGCAGAGGTTCTCAAACTTGGATCCGTAGACCCCCAGACATCCCCTGTGCCTTTCTAAGGGGTCCACGAAGGTCGCTCATTAAGATTCGCCCCCCCCCCCATCTGAAAGACTGCATATTGTTGAGTGAGTGAGTGAATATTAACGTAGCACTGTTCATCTACACGAGGGCTTTTGGTGACGGACCACGTAATTTTGAACCATGGTCAAGTGACGTGGACAACACCTGAGCTGGCACCGCCCTCTCCTAACTACCACACCAACGGAAGGACGTTTCAGCTCTCTTATGGGGGAGGGGTGAATAAGTGAGTGAGAAAAAAAAAGTCGCACTTAGAAGCCACTAACCTCGTAATTTTTTGAACATCGATCGTGACGAGGAAGACATCTGAGATGGCGCCCCAGATTTCCGTGAGATGGATGGATTGATCTCATTGGCTGTTGTTAGTGGACTTTTATATGAGTACGAAATTGGCAATCTTAAAAAATAATTCATTGGAATCATAGCAAGTAAATGAACATGTTAGCATTAATATTCGAAAGTATAGCTAGTGCTTGAAGTTTACAAAAATTAGTTATGCAGTTTATATATATATATATATATATATTATCGCGAAATTTTCACGAAATATTACATGCGAAAAAAGTTCAGAGTACATTGTTTTTTAAAGATTTATCTAAGCACTAAATAAATTATTAGAAATAGTATTTTGTTTTTATTTCTTGTAATATTTAAGAAAAAAAAGCGTAATAGAAAAGAAACGGTATTTATGGTTGTAATTTTGAATTCGGCAAGAGAAACTATTGATATCTTGAATATTAAATTGTGTGAACACTGCGTGGGTGTGACATCCTGTGGACAGTGAAGATAAACATTATCGAGTGAACAGATGTGATGTCATTGCGGTTCTTTCAGAATAAATCGGTATGTGTCGTGACACTCCTTTATTTCTAATTCATGCGGTTTTGTCCAAGGAAATGTTTTTGAAAATTCTTAGAAATTTTTTTGACACGACATGGAGAAAGAAAACTTTAAAGGAAATTATCGATTTTTATTTCTATGAAAAAAAATGTGAGAAAGGATGTATTTAAACTGGCAAGAATTTTTATGCTGTGGAGAAAAAATGTTCCTATAATTGTATCACATTATTCATATATCGCACCTCTAGATGAAAACCCAAGAAATCAAAATATCTCATTTTTGAGGAATTACGAAAAACTGGTTTTAGAAAACCCGTGAGAGATCCCAATTCTAATATTACACGCATGAAGTTAACATTTTATAAAGCTGATTTAACTATCTCATTTTTAGATTGTCTGTTTAAAACCTGAAAAAAATGCAATTTTCGAGTTACTCTAGTTTTATACCAGCGTTAAGCAACTTTATTGTGCACCTAGCTAAAGCAACTTTTCGCGCCATTTCTCGACGACGGTTAGAGGTATCGTTACGCAGGTTTTATCATTTTGTTGGTATTCCGCTAAAGATTTTGAAAACGTCCGAAACTCAAATTGCGTACTTTTTCATTTACCAGGGTTTTCAACTAGATGTGCGATATATAAGTAATTCCTATTTCAAATTGAGGCTGCTGTAGCCTAGTGGTTTTGGTCACCAACTCGTGGTCTGCGTGTTATGAGCTCGAGCTCTAGTGCCGCTGAAGATCCGCCGGGTAGAGGGGCTGATGCCTTTTAAATCTGTCGAAGCTCAAATTCTTCCCATTGGTGTAGATGTTTTTAGAGTGGAGTGCCAGCTCAGGTGTTGTGTGTCCTCTTTACTTCACCGAGTTTCAAAATGACGAGTTCCGTTGCTTTATAGTGCGACGTTAATAAACACTGACTCTCATACTGTAAGGAAAGCAGGACATCATGCGCATTCAAAAAATAGATTTTTCAATTTTAGTATTAAAAAATGCATATTTTTCTGAATCTAAAAATGTATAACACTTATACGTTCATTGATAAAATAACCTTAAAATATGAAAAAAGTAATTGACAAAAATGTAAACATACGTTAACAAATGTTTAATTTTTTCACTTTTTCTGCAAAGCATAGTTTTTTGCTTTTAGGTAGACCTTTAAAAAAATTATTGCACTATATAGCTCTAAATTTTTTGTACTTTTCTACAAGATACTTATGCATATAGTAAGCTTTTTTTTTAAAAAAAAAATTGAAGGTAGTACAGTTTTTTAAAAAAATAGTTTTATGTGTGTGAAAAAGGGAAAAAATAGAAAATTTCAAAATTAAAAAGTTTTTAAATTTTTTTTTATAAGAGAAACTATCTTAATATTTTACTAAATGAATACGTTTATACTATATTTTGTGTATTATTCTATATATGTGCAAAAAATATTTTACATATCTAAGAGATACTTTTTTTTAAAAAAACATGGTACCTAAACATAATCACACATGTATTATGAGATCTCAAAAATTATGTCCAACTTAAATTAAACAGAAAATAAAAAAAAATTTTTCACTAAAAGTTATTTTTTTGTATTTCTACAGAATGATTAAAATATTTTTATTAAAATCAGAAAAAAAATCTAAGCTGTATTGGAAAATTTTAAAGATATGTCTCATAAATAAAGAGTCTATTTTTGGCATTTTACTCTCTCCAGCATGTCCTGGTACTCTTAATGATTTTTCCCCCTGTGTGCAGCATGTTTTGTAATACAGTAGAACGTCGTTTATCCGGATCAATTGGGACCGGATACCGTTCGGATAACCGAACACCGAATGCGATCCATGCAGTATATGAAACCGGACACTATGCGAATATTGAAATGCAGGACGTGCTTGAAGGGAAAAAAAAAGGTGTAAAATGGTTCAATTTTACCTTTATTGTAGAAAATCACTTATTTTTCGCTGTATCATTGTACACCTTCGTTTTTTTCGCTGCAAGGTCTCTGATTCTCTTGAGCACCAGTAGTTGAGTAGGACAGCACTCTTGATTGTTGTCCGTACCACTCCATAGCTGTCTCTTCCCAGAAAACGCACCAGCATTTGATGGACACTTGCTACTTTCATTGTTGTTGTCCTCGTCTTCATCCGTTTCATCGTCGACAGGGTCGGATTCTGCTTGCACGGAAGTCACAATCTCGTCATCATTTAACATTTGAAATCTACTGAGTCTTCTGCGTGGATTGCCATCCAGGTTTCAATATCTTCATTGCATTCTTGAAATCCTGGGATAGATTGGACAAAGTCGGTAATCTCATCCCTGTGGTCGTCATTGTAGTCTTTTTCGCCTTCTAAATTGACAAAAGTTGACAATAAAAAACTGGTTCGGATATTTGACGCTCCGGATAATTGACCTTCTACTGTATATATATATATATTTGGGGGTTGGGGAGTCTTAATGTTCGAAGATTCGTTTGCTATGAATGTGTTTTTGTATCGTTATAACCACACACACAAAAGACGAATGTGCATTTTCTATTTCTATCTGATGCACATTTTATGCCATGATTCAACACCATATGAAAAGAAGCACCGTCTTAGTTTCACCTGCCCACAAATTCACTGATTAATTATTTACTAACGTCTCACTAAAAAGCAGGAGACTATTAGCGACCGAGCTCGCATCAGAATCAAGTATAAGTATGGTAGCTCACTCTCCAAAAATCCACCCCACTCCAAACGCTAGGACTTCAAGCATCAGGCCAGCTTACACGACAGGCCCTTAGTAACACCTCGACTCCAACTCATGACTCGATAATAACATCGGCAACGAGTTCGGCACCGTTACCACTCGGCTACGGCCGCCGCCGTCTTTGTACATAAACTTCATTTTTCAAAACTGCAATTATGGTGACGAACTCGTGGCTGGAGTGTCGTAGGTTAGCGCGAGTCCTGGTGTTACTGAAGACCCGTTTAAAGTAGGTTAAATCTGTCCAGCCTCAATGACCTCTCGTTGGTGTTGAGTGGTAGTAAGGAGAGGTGTGTGACGTCTTGGAAAATTAATGGTAGCGTGAGTGAGTAAGTGAGAGAATATTAACGTTGCACTGTTCAGCAACACGAGGGCTTTTGGCGACGGACCACGTCATTTTGAACCATGGTCGAGTGACGTGGATGACACCTGAGCTGGCACTCCCCTCTCCTACTTACCACACCACACCAACGGGAGGACGTTTCAGCTCTCGACAGATTTAGCGTGCATCGCTGCCCTACACGACGGGTCTTTAGTGGTATTGGTCTCGAACTGTGCGTGACAAAGCCAGCCACGATCCGATACCTATACCACTCGGCTACCGCGGCCACAAAGGTAGCGTGAGAGAAAGTTAAGAAATTAAATGATTAGAGATTGCAATATCGGTATTTTGAGCCATTTGCACAATTTTGTAATACCGGTATTCACAAGTTTAAATGCCTGTTTTTCAGTATTTTTTAGAAATTATCTCCACTATTTGTTCAGGGATCGCCAACATAGCAAAATAATATACCTTTTAATTTTATGTCTCCCGAACGGGCGAAATTAATTAGACTGTGAATATAAAGTTGCATCGTACAATCAAGGGAAATGATAAAATATGTGAATCATCCAAGAAGGTTGGCAAAAACTAGCGTATTGCAGCTCAGAGCGATACTGCACTCACGCAGGATTCGTAGTCTAATATTCTGTGAAAACAAGGTTGTAGTTGTGAAGAAAGTGCGAAATATTTCGATATTTTTTAAATTGGTGAGTTTGTTATTCACATTGCATTTGCGTATCATACTTTAAGGTTCAAAATATTTTTCAAATTCCTTGTATCTATACTCATAAATAATAACCCGTAATAATGAATAAGAATTACCAATCCCACACAGAAGAATGAAAAAGAAGAAAAGAGACTAACCAATTCAAATTTGATCAAGTTTATAGTAAATTTTCTTAAGGGGACATGGTACGATTTACTCAAAAATTTTTAATTTAAGGAATTTTAATATTTCTTTGGTTGCCTCCTATGTATGTATACTATGTTAAACCTATTTTGTGCCCAAAATTTCATAAAAAGCTAGCCATGTAATTTTTTAAGGAAAAAACTTGAAATTTTTGAAGTGATTTTAAAATGCTACTCCTCCTACAAAAATTGACGTACAAGCATGAAATTTGATTTACAAGTACATCAAACTATGTATAATAAAAGTTGGTATGGGTTTTGCGTTAACCTGATTGGTATTCTTACAATACTTCTTTTTATGAATGTTTATTGAAAATTCCATAAAAAATGTATAAATTCTGAGTTTAATTATTTTTAAAAAAATAAATATTCCTTTGATTCAAAAATGCATACCAACTTTTGTTACATGTACTATTGGGAATAGGTAAAAAAAATTTCAAAGCATTAGGCGCAATAGAAAAAAAGCCTTAGCATTTTAAATGAAGACAAAATAGTTATTTTATCTTTCTGAGAAACGGCAGTTTTTTTTAATTTTGATTTGCCATAGGGATGTGAATAAAAACGAACGTAAAAGCTATCACAATTCTGCGTTTTTTAAGTTTAGAGCTTTCAAATTTCAGGAGGTTATAGAGAAAAAAGTATATAAAGACAAATTTAGGCTAAAAAAATTAAATCTGATTTTTTGACCGATTTTGGTCAATTGAATCGTACTGTGTCCCCTTAAAATTGTTTACACACAAACCTATTCATACAGAAGGATTCAGTACAGTTATCGAAGATGATGACACTGATGTCGATAGTGAAAAGGAATTGTCTCTTGAACAAAAATTAGAATTAGTGATAACTAAAAAAATTTCAACAAACCAAAGTATAATACAGAAATCAGATGTATCCAAAACCCCATCCGACAAGAAATCGATTTATTTGAAGATGAGGTATTTAGAGATAAATACTTGGATATTTAAACTTTCTTGTGATTTAAATAAGTAAGATGTTCCTTTACTCTTTTTTCGTATTTCTTTATATACTCTTGTAATTTATAAGTTACAAATTATTTTTTGTGATACTTACACTCTCTAGTAAAAGTGACAGATAAAACAAAGAAATCCCTGAGTTTTTTCTTTCTTTTTCTAAAATTTCTACTACCGGTATTAAAACCGGTATCCCGGTATTAAGATCGAAAATACAGAATACATGTATTGAACATTTGGTCCTATATTGCAATCCCTATAAATGATTGATTTATTTACGTCACACA
>BMAV01010193.1:105037-115650 GCA_019973955.1 Trichonephila inaurata madagascariensis
CAGTTTGTATTCATGGTTTTCATATGAAAATGAGAACTCTTGTCTGAAAGTCAGACAATATAGTTTTATTTTATTTATTCTTCTAACTTTAGACATGGCGAATAAATGACGCTTTGCACTTGACCTAATTTATAATAGACTGTGCTTTTTTGACTTTTTTGCCATACTGGATCAAGGAAACGGCTCATAGATATTTTTATCTCTAAAGCATTTAAATCTTTCTTTTTTTTTTACCTTTTCTTGAAGAAATGAAATGTTAAAACTCTACCCATGGTATTTTCAGAAACGTTAGTAATATAAAATAGAGTAATTATTCTTAAGAGAATTATCATTATTAGTAAATTTTGAAAAAAACACTTTTTTTTATTTTATATATCACTGCCTTAAATCTCAAAATTCTATTGTGCTTGATTTTTTTCCTTTGCATAATAAGAACATTTATTGTATTATTATTTATAATAATTTTAGAATAAAACAAATCGGTAAAATTTTGGGGACTGCTTTGTTCAAACTGTTCATTATAACGAATTTGGCTCCTGAATTTTCTCTTTTCAAAAAGGCAATTATTATAACACGCTTTTATAATTTTCACTTGTATGTAACGGAATCTTTGAACTTGATTTTTACCCACTTTAAGAGGGGTCAGATTAATTCGAAATTTTGCACACTTGTCAAAGACCGATGACAATACAATAATTTCATAATTTTGTTTCATTGTCCTGATCAGGATTATCAGGAATAACGATTTCCAGATTTGGCAACTAATTCATTATACCACTTCCAGATTTGGCGACTAATTTTATATGCCATTTCCAGATTTAGTGACTAAAGGATTAAGGTGCAAACCTAAAAGCGAATAGGCTTGTGGATTAATATTCATTGAAGAGCAAGATTAATTCCAGCAGCATCGCGTAATTCAGGCTTCAAATATCAAAAACCTGAAGGATAAATTCAACAATGAGTAAATGGTAGTTTAAAAAACTAAAAAAGCACAGTTTTTATTGTTGATCGAACTAAAATATGAAAAAAATAAATTATAGTTAAAAAAAAAAACCTAAAAAACAGGCTTTTATAGTGAATCGAACTAAAAAGTAAAAAAAATATTTCTTAATATAAGAATAAAATAATTAACGAGAAAATTAATGTGTCATTGGGGTAAAAGCGTGGGGTGCTTTCTATTACATTTTTACACTAACTCAGCATTTCAGAATAGAACTAGTAAAAATATAGAGCACCCCACGCTTTTACCCCAATGACATTAATTTTCTCGTTAATCATTATATTCTTATATTAAGAATTATTTTTCAACTTTTTAGTTTGTGATTCACTATAAAAACGTTTTTTTTTTTTTTTTTGTTTTTTTCAAACTATAATTTATTTGTTTGATGTGTATTGCTATCCTTTTACGTCTTTACGGAGGAATGTTGGCAATAGGCCTCATAATTTTAAAACACAAACGATTGAGACGAGATACCTTAGCAGGTATGTATGAATTGCCACTTCTTTCTATTGCTTATGGTGGCCTAGTGATTATGGTCACATACTCGCGGCCGGAATATCATGGACTCGAGTCTTGGTGCCACTAAGGACCCGCTTTATAGATGTGGCCGATGTACGTTAAATATGTCGTGGCTTAACGTCCTCACGTTGGCGTGGTGTGGTAGTTTAGAGAAAGGGAAGGGGTGTTAGCTCAGGTGGAACCAGCTCAGGTCACTTGACTATGGTTCATAATTTTGAAGTGCGTCGTGTTGACTCTGACCATTATGTGTTCGCATGTCCTCTGACTAAGGATTTTCAGTTGGTCTCCCCATCTCAAAATGCTGTGACCGCAGTAGCCTAGTGGTCAAGGTAACGGACTCGTGGTGGGCATGTCATGAGTTCGAGCCCTGTACCACTAAAGACCCGCCGTGTAGGGCAGCGATGCACGTTAAATCTGTCGAAAGCTCAAACGTACTCCCGTTGATGTGCTGTGGTATTTAGGAGAGGGGGAGGGGAGTGTCAGCTCAGGGGTCGTCCTCGTCACTTGACCATGGTTCAAAATGACGAGGTCCGTCGCCTCAAACCCTCGTATAGCTGAACAGTGCGACGTTAATATTCACTTACTTATCTTAAAATTCTAAAAAAAACTTGGTCCCAATCTATCATTAGGAATCGTATCATTCATTCTAAACTAAAATCGTGTATTAAAATTGCCTCTACACAATCCGAGATCAAATTCCTTTGCTGGGATTGAATCGGTTCTCTTATATGGTTAAAAGCGTCCCCCCTCCCTCGTTTTCCAAAATGTACCCTGCCTTTTTCTTTTTTATATATACGGTGCATATTTATATTTTATAAATATATATTACTTTTGATGTATTTATAAGAATTCTGGAATAATGTATATTATATATATTTTTCCTTCTCTTACCCCTTTTATGTTCTTTATTATTATTTTCAGCTTTGTATGTGTGTACCTTGCTATAACATATGTATTTCGTTTCATTTACCTTTAATTTTTGTAATATGTAAATTTAACGTATGCTACTGTAAAAAACGTAAACTAAGATTTTGTTAAATAAAGATTGAATGCGAGGGGGGGATTCCCCCGGAGGATCGTTTTTTAGCTCTCAACCTCTTTCAGGACTCACTCAAGTAAAGATAGAGAGTAGAAGATAAATCATTGTAGTTATATTGTATTCAAAATCTTAAGATAATATCGCATTATATTTAGTGGGGAAAAATTATGCAGACACATAGAATATATATTGTAATGTATTTCTACTGGGATATTACTAAGCAATATCCTGTTGTTACTTATGCCACCTGATCGACAGCAACATCAGCTCAAGGTCCACGAAATTCATCGTGGCGAAGTGCTAGATTTTTACGCCTGTCGTTAGCCTTAGCTTTGAGCACTATGCAGGTGACAGTACGATTTTGCTCGGTTCCATTGAGAGAGAACACCCTGGAGTGGTCAGGGGCCTCCCACCTCTCTTCCCCTTCCATCAACCTCACGATAGGACTTGCGGCAGGACGGCTATTTAGAATACCCCCATGCCGCGAAGACACTATACATTTACAAACATCCGTGCTTTCTCCGGGTTTCAAGCCCAGGGCCTACGGCACCGAAGTCAGTGTTACTAACCACTAGACCGGATGGGCGGCGAGCAATATCCTAATTATAAGTAGTTACTGCTGCTATATTTGCAGTCTCGTCCTGGTAAGATCTATTTTAAAGAATATACTTAGCAATCTTATAAGAGAAAAGTATAATATTAAATGAGCTGTATCACACATTTATTAAACATGAACAAAAAATTCCCAACTACGATAAAATGCATCAACTGAAATGTTGTCCTCGTCACTTGAAAAACTAGGTCCTCACAGCTCGAAAATTGTTCTCATAAAGTAAATCGAACCGAATTGGGGTGAGATCCTACAATTTATCCTCATGTGTGTTTGTACTAGGAATTTCTGTTCTTAAAGTAGGGCAAAACTTTTAAAATCATCCTTACTTGACATGTCTAGATTTGTCCTTGTCACGTGACCTTTCTCAGACCGGAAGGGCCCACCGTCTGTGATAGCTCATCGTACAAGTCTTCAGCTTCGTTAATTAAAACTAAACTTCTCAATTTCGGTTACAGTGCATTTGGATGGAACATGACTTCGGTTCATTCCCACACTATCTCCCGAGGCAATTAATGTTTGGCCGAGTTCCAAAATTCGTGATACCGTGCATTCTCTTCCCCTCCCACCAACCCCCGAAAACAATCGTCTTTCGGGTGAGATGACTCAATCATTCGGTGCACCCCCACCCCCTTTCCTCCCCGGAAGGTGTCGTCTCCATGGTGACGGTGGCATAATGGACCGGAATCATTAAGGGGCCGTCGCGGAATGCCGTGTCTGGGAGATGCGATAACGATTTTCGACCTTTCGCCCCCCCCCTCCCTTTTTTTGTTTGTTGCTGATTCATTCTTTTGGAAATACAGGTAATAGGTGTTGGAGTCGACATTATTGTGATAGATTGTCTTGCCGCTGCATAAAAAATATCTTTAGATTGTTTCAAATTAGGTCCGTTACAACTATTATGCCTCGTATTCTCGGTTAAATAACCCGTGTAGAGGGGGTCAATGCGCGTTAAATCTGTCTTGACTTAACGTCCTCCCGTTGGTGTGGAGTGGTAGTTAGGAGTAGGTGGTGGTCGTCAAGTCGTGCTCGTCATTTGACGAGTTTCAAAATGGCGAGGGCCGTCACGCCCTCGTATTGCAATATAGTGCGACGTTAATATAACTCTCACTCTCTCGGGCAGATGACGAGATTGACATCTAAGCATTCTCCTCATCCACGCCAATGTCAGGACTTCGAACCTCGACAAGGTTAATCAGATCAGCCCCGCTATGTGACTGGTCTTTAGTGGAAACGACTCGACTAAAGCATCGTGAACCCAGGGGGAATTGTGATTGTTTGTGTCGGTTCCATTGACAGTTCAAAAATCATAACCGTAGAATTGTGGTGGCAATATCCGAGTTAGACTCGGAATTGGGACCGTGGTATCCTAGTGGTCAAGGTAATGGACTCATGACCATTGTGTCATGAGTTTGAATCCTAGTACCGCTGAAGACCCGCCATATGGGGGGGGGATGCACGTTGAATCTGTCGAAGCTCAAACGTCCTCCCGTTGGTGTGTTGTAGTAGTTAGGTGAGGGGTGCCAACTGAAGTGTCGTCCTCGTCGTTTGACCGATTCTCAGAAAAACGAGGTCCGTCGCCCAAAGCCTTCGTGTTGCTTCATAGTGTGGCGATAATACAGGGTGGGGCAAATAAAAGTGGCTCGGGTGAGTGGATACAATTGGACATGAATATGACGAGCTCACCAAGTGATCGAAACCAGTTCAGATCTTAGCTCGGGCTGTGTCAGAGGGAGTTGATCAGTGGCAATCCATTTGTGGCAACATTTACTGAAGGAAAAAAAGACGTATAGTTACTTCCTACAGGCTGGTGGAAGTAACTACCATCCCGCCTAAAAATGGATCACATTTAGACAATCTTCACTTCTGTCAGTGTTGTTATCAAAGGTGATTCTGATTTCTGCCCTAGCTGGCCACCCAGGTCCATTACTTTTGTGGGCAGACTTGAAGTTTAAGGCGTATCGCAGTAACCTTCATAGCCTTCAAGAACTGCAGCAGAACATTTCTTGTGAGATTGCAACAATTCCAGCACTCCAGATTCTATCTGCCTTCTTCCTCAACTTGCTGACCAGGACCCAATGGTGCCAAGAGGTGAATGGTGGTCATTTTTAACATCTGCTACCGGGTGTTTCAAAAGTCACGCACATCCTCATGATAATCCGTGTTGCTTAAAAACCAAAAAGGTTGGTTGAAATTTCTGTCACTAGTTGGCAGCAGGGGCCCATCTTAAGAAGTTTGGAACGTAGCAGGCATCAGTTTCAAAGTGCTTGTCAGTTGTAGTCAGTTCAGTACAACGGGAGGTGCATGATGTTTTCCCAAGAGCAATGAATAGCCATCGTGGAATTTGATTTCGCTACAAAATCTCATTGCCGTGTGGCAAATGCATTTCAGCAGAAATATCCAGGTGAAACAGCACCAAATGCATCAACGGTAACACATTTAGTGCAACGGTTCTGGTACACAGGATCGGTTGTAGACAGGAAGCGATCGGGTAGAGCGTCCATAGTGAAAACAAAAGTGGCAAATGTGAACACCGCTTAACAAAGAAGTAAAAGACCATCCGTCTACATAAACATCATTACGGAATTCATATCCTTGCTGAACAGTGATGAACGGTACGCTTGGTTGCAGCAAGACGGCGCAACGTGTCACACATCACGGGACAGTATGGAAGTTTTAACTGAATTTTTCAATGATCGTGTCAATTCCAAAGGACTTTGGCCACCACGTTCACCGGACTTGTCAATTCCGGATTTTTTCCTTTGAGGGTATCTGAAATATATCGCTTTCAGGAATAATCCCCATACGCTTGATGAACTTAAGAGTAACATCTTTCATGCAATATCGGACATTAATTCTCACACGCTTCGTAAAGTGCCATTTAATCTGGTAAAAAAGTTTGATTGTGTGTCCAGGAAAATGGACATCATTTTGAACATTAACTGTGATTTTACCATGTCTGATACCTGACAATGAAGATATCCGTTCAACCTTTGTTTGTCTTTTATTCTGTTTGTTAACGTAATTCATCTGCCTTTAAAACTCAACCACAAAGGTTGATGTGCGCGACTTTTTAAACACCTGGTATATTCATTTTAGCGAACCATCTCCTTTCCTTTGCCATGTTTCTTTGCAACCTGGAACTCTGTTCTCCGGGACACTTATGTTTCCCACACCCTATATAACTCTCACTCGCGACCATATTAGCTTACCACGGTTCCTCAATGCCTGCAAAATGGGGTGTTTAAATTGTTGAGAGTAGTGGAATATTAATCAAGAGCAGTATTATAACTTATTCATGCGAAACTTGGTCCATGTCTCGAACAGATGAGAACATGATAAGTATCTGCGAAAGGAAGATTTTAAGATTTGTTTTTGGATTAATTCAGGAAAATGGAACTTGGCGAAGATCAAATTCCGAGCTCTATCAATCATATGAAGAATCTGGCATTGTTGGCTTCATCAAAATGCAACGAATTAAACAGGCAGATCACGTTATCAGAATGGACGAAGACCACACCACTAAAAAAGTCTTCAATGCCCAACCAATTGGCACTCGAAGAAAGGGGAAGGCCAAACCTTAGATGGATTGATGGCCTAGAGAAAGATCTCCTACCTTTGAGAACTAGGATTGGAGAACACTAGAAGAAAGAAGGCTGGCCTGGAAAAGGCTTCTTGAGAAGGCCAAGGCCCACTCTGGGCTGTCGAGCCACTGAGGAAGGAATTAGAATATTAAAAAAAAAATTGCTTCGAGTAGATAGAGTGGTCGTTCTAGCCTATTCGTTATGGTTAAGAACTCGTGGCTGTCGTGTCGCGGGTTCGGGACCTGGCGCCACTAAAGACCCGCTGTGTAGAGGGGCTGATGCACTTTAAACCTGTAGAGGTTCTATGTCTTCCCGTTGACATATTAATTTACTACGTCTGTCGCCAGTAGCCCTCATGTTGCTTTCTAGTGCGGCTCTAGTATAACGCTCGCTGATATAATGTGTGTGTTAGGCATTACTGAATGTCGGAAAAATTTATTTGCGACCTTTCGTACGATCCATCTGCATGCGTGCTGGATGATCTCCTGCTATTGCAAGAGATGTGGAAAGAAGTTGTTTTCGTTGAAGAAGTGTAAGTGTTTCGAATAATAAAATGTTATGCAAATTCTGATGAATCCTTTTTTCTGGTAGATTGATATGTCGCAGGAAAATGAGATGAAATTAGGACTTTCATCCTATCCCTAAGGGAGATGATCAATTCACGCAAGGTGTGTTAAAATAACGTCTCTTTGAAGTTATTTCCCTGATGAAAGTAAGTGATTTGATCAAATCCCCGAACTGTTTTAGTGAAATGATGAAATGAACAAGTGAACCATTTTTTTTAAAGATATGGGGTTGATATTTAGGGGATCGATAGTACTACCTGTATGGTTTGTAAGTACAAGGACTCGACTTCCCAGGTGTCTCTTCCTCCCATCTCCCTTAGGGATTTCATATCATCTCTTAGGGATAGGATCAGTTGACGGAAGTTGTTAAAATAACATCTCTTCAAGGTCATTTCCATGATGAAAGTAAGTGATTTTATCGATCTCTGAGCTGTTTCAGTGAAATGATGGAATGAACTTGTCGGGATTTGCATTGCATTGGCAAAATGTTGTCCAGGGTGGGGGGAGAGACTTGGGGGGTCGAGTCCTTGTACTTCCTAACCATACAGGTAGTAACTATCGATCCCCTAAATATCAACCCCATATCTTTAAAAAATGGCTGACTTGTTCATTTCATCATTTCATTAAAACAGTTCGGGGATTTGATCAAATCACTTACTTTCATCAGGGAAATAACTTCAAAGAGACGTTATTTTAATATCTTGTGTGAATTGATCATCTCCCTTAGGGATTCGATGAAAGTCCTAATTTCATCATTTTCCTGCGGCAGATACATTAGCAGAATTTTTCTAAAACCTAACAATTTTCTATACAAACAACTCTTTTTACTGCATTTTCTTTTTTTTATTAAATTCAAAAGTTCCTCAATTTTGAAGGATGAGATAAGAATTCTCTTAGAGAGAGAAAAAAACCCATCACGACACGCGCTGTCTGTGAAATAACATTACCATATAGATTATTTCTTTTGGAATTCGAAATTTTTCCTGGATGTTTTTTTGCTGTCGATTCAGTTCAAGGAATTAGTGGAGTGTAAAAGTTTGTGCTTAATGCATATATTCCCATTTGCTGTCAAAACAATTTTTTTTAATGCAAATTGTGTTCCGTGCCCATTATTCTTATGTTAGAAGCTTTTATTCTTTATGGGAGAGAAAATTATTTTTTATGTGTGAAAAAAATTCATATTAAAATATTATTATTTGCTGCTAAATTTATCTCCCTTTGCCCATATGGGCCACTTTGGGATTGGAAACTGCAACTTGTAATATATATTTTTGCTTAAATATTTTTTATTTTAAATTAATAGCTAATAGTTTTGAGTTTGTATATAGCTACCATAAAACGCTTTGTAAGTCTAACCTATGATTTTATATGACGTATTTCAGATTTTATATATTTACTACATTTTAAACTATTTTTTGCTTTCATGTGTATAATTCCTCTACTACTTACTTTTCTCATTATTTTAATTCGTGTACCACACACACAACGCGTATATCGATCTTTAAAACATTAAAAAACTCTTTCTTTCATTTTTCTTTTTAAGCCCCACCAGTTTTTTTAAACGCCTGTCAAAGATATTACCTACAGCAAAATCCGGCGTATAACGCGCACTCTTATACTTTCAAGCTTCATTTTTTAATTTTTAGCTTATCCGCCGTACACCCCTTTTTTACGAAGAAACCAGAAATATACGTGGGCAAAGTTTTAATGTTTTAGAGTCATTTTTTTCGAGATATTATTCCAAGCTTTAGAAAAAAATAGTATACTTCTAGAACTACAGCCCTTTAAGTTCACAAAGAATGTCATTCTTTAAAAAAAAAACAGTATTTTTATTTATGTAGAACTCTAATTTTTTTTCTATGCCCATCGTTTTTTATTTTTAAAGCTCTCATTTTTATGCCCGGCGTATAACGCGGACCCGTAAATTATGATAGCTTTTTTGTGTTTAACGCCGGATTTTTAACTGCTTTTCAAAGTTTTCTCGTATTCATAAAATGTGTTATAAAATTAGATTTATTACCCGTATAATAAAAGCAAGCAATGAAGGCTTCTGGCTGTCTTATTTTTACCCGACACGTGAGTGAATATTAACGTCGTTATGTTCAGCTACACGAGGGCTTTTAGCGATGGACCTCGTCATTTTGAACCATGGTCAAGTGACGAGGACGACACCTGAGGTGACACTCCCCCATCTCCTAACTACCACACCACACCAACGGAGGACGTTTAAGCTCTCGACAGATTTAAAGTGCATCGTGCCTCTACACGGCGGGTCTTAAGTGGTACTGTGCTCGATCTCGTGACATGCCAGCCACGCTCCGATACCTTGACCACTGGGCCACTTTTACCCGACACAAAGGTCCGCTAATCACAGCCAATCACGGTGAGATGACGAGGTCGACACTTGAAGTAGTACTCTATTCTCCACATCCCCATTCCAACATGAATACTTTTTTAGCCCTTTTGTATTTAATGTAATCACGCCCTGTTAGACGATGGATGGAAGTTTCGAACTCTTGACAGTCCGTCCTCAAGCTCGTTCTTTGCTTTATAGTTAAAAGAATCATCTTTGGATTTATCGTGAATTATTATTACCATTCACATTTGTATAACCACGTTTCCAAAACCATTCGAATCGGGCATTTTTCACAAAAACTTGAGTTTCTTACTTTTAAATTGCGGATTAGTTATTTCGCTGGCTTTTTACTAAACAAGAGAAAGAAGTTTTTAATGGCTGTTGATATATCTATTTTAAAAAAGCTCAGTGAAATTCCTAGAAGGAATCAAATATCTTTAAAATGGAGCAAGTAGAGGAGGGTTTCCATAGCAGCCGCCAGTATTGGTTTTAAGAGGCGGAAAGCAACTCCTCGTCGGCCAACAATTGCATACATTTAATGTTTCGATCATTGGTGCTCGAAATGGGATCAATTCCTCGTAATAACGACGTTTCGGATGGCCCATCCCCGTTTCATTTAACTCTTATAATCGAAGAGGCGCTTTTCGATCCAATCGATTGACCCTTCACCGTGATGTATAATTGGGTCTATGGTCACAGCGACTTCTGTGTAAGCTTTTATATCGATATTCTCTCTTGGGAATAAATATATCGTCTGTGAAAATCGGTACCCATTTAGAGCTTTTTACCCCTGTTGTTCAATTTCCAGTCATTGCGCACAACTAGCTGTTTACGATGGTTGTGTTCATTTAAACCTACCGTGTATTGCCATTGTAACAGATTGTGGCAGTCGTAGCCTAGTGGTTATGGTTACGAACTTGTAGCCGGTTGATTGATTGA
>BMAV01010193.1:116105-127362 GCA_019973955.1 Trichonephila inaurata madagascariensis
TATATATATATATATATATATATATATATATATAGTTCAAAATTTCAGTCGTTAATAAAATATTTTCTATTCATCTATTCAAATTTAAATACATTTTTTATACTTGTAGTGGATGACACTTAATGTTCAGTTTTTTTTTCAAATATTAATTCAGTAATTAAATTTTATTTTTTAATTTTAAATTTATTCTGCGTTATTTCTGTCATACTTACAACTAGCTGCAACAGATGGCGCCAGTACGTTTTTCTAACGAAGTAGGAATTGACTTTAAAAAAAATTTGTATTCATTGTTTTACTAAGCATTTTACTCACTACCTCATGTAATATTCTATGTATTTATTTTAAGTAAAGTTTTGTGTCAAAGCCACGATCCTCTTGTCCACTACCCTGCTACTGTATGAACTAGACTACTGTGACCTTTATTTTGTGTTTCATCCCCCCCCCCCATTATGTATTTTAAATATTTCTGCAAAGGGTGCTATCTAGTGGAGGTTTACACTTCGAATGTTTCTAAACCTGTTCTAAATTGCATCAAAATCTGCATGTATTTTTCTGAACTATATTCCATTACTTATATATTTTTTTATTAATAAAAGTACTAATTTTCTATTTTATATTTTAAAAATTGAACAGTCATTTCGTGTAAAAGGTTTTTAGGATTGTCCCTAATATCTTATTACGATGTAAAGATTGAAAGACATTCTTATGCCTGTTTAAGGGTTAAGCATCCAAGAAAAATCCCTATGGAATGTATGAGTGTTATTCCTCTTTTGGATCTTATCCGAAAGTCCACTCTGTCCCTTGTGGCTTTTATTCGGGAAAGTGTGAGATTGATAGATGGAACCGGGAAAAGTAGCAAAAGGAAGTAATCAACTGCAGCTGGAATGAGTTCTCTGCAAAAGGGATCCCCCTCCCCTCGACGGACGTGCCTCGAATTCGTACACCATTTCTGTCACTTAACTGACCCCTCGGAAGCTTCTAGTGGACGAATGTGAATGAAGGGGAGAAAGATGTAGTGAGAAATTCTTCCATAGTGCTCAAGAATCTGTGAAACATCCATCGTAGTAAAGTACAATAAAACAAAATGGAGGATTTTCTTTCGCTCTCTCTTCTTTCGACAATAGTTATGTCACCTTTCAGTGATTTTTGTCTATTCTTTTTCTTTCTTTCTTTTTTTTTTTTCTCGTTTAATTCGTTTGGGTGTTTAAATCACACACACATATATAAATGTAATAACTCCAATAATTTAATTGTAATAGCTCTTGCATTATTTAATGATTTAATGTCCAGTCCTTCAGGACAATCATCTAATTTTAATTGGTTACCCACCTACCGGGAACTTATGAAACTATCTCCATCCACCTCCTAAAATCACGTGACGTCCCGTTGCCCATAAATACCGAGATCTGGAAATCGCGTGCTCTGTCTCTTCGGCTCTCGCCTCTCTGCAATCATGTAGTCAGCCGGCTGCCACGCTTTGTGTGTTTTGTGATTGTTCTTGTCTGTGATGTACCGTCCAATCTAGATTTGCAATATGCTATATGTTTCAAGAATTGCAATAAATTGGAGTTAATCCTTTCAAGATTCTTGCTTCTTCGATAATACAGTATCATTCACACACCACCGGCCACGACATACTATGCACTTCTAAGTTTTTTACCATTATATATATATATATATATATATATATATATATATATATATATATATTGTGTGTGCGTGTGATGAATCCTCAACCCTTCAAGTGTGAGTTGGGATAAACTTCCTACCAGAACAACTCAACCCACCTCCCACATAAATACTTTGACTTCGACTTCTGCAGACTTAGGAGACCATGTGAATGAACAACGCACTGGCTCTTGGTCGACGCTGAAATATGACTCGTTTTGTCATGGCTTGGAGTATAGGCTGCTTTGCTGAAGATTAACAATAAAATATAATATGATATAAACGGCTGCACATTGCATTTCTCCTGTCATTCTAAGAATTACTTAAATACATGATATAGATAATTTCCCAGATAGTACATCATACAAACAATCATCCACGAATAGAAAAATTAAATTGGTGGAACTGAGTTTTAATGCCCTTCCGAGGAATGGTACGGAAATTTTTAAACAGGTTGTTGCTAAATTCAATTTACAAATTCAGAGGCAGCAAGAGGATGACAAGTCACCAAGTTCATGGGGTCGCAAACCACGTTTAGTCGGCGAAAATCGTGAAAATTGTAGCCTTCGGGAGGACGATGAGCCAGACGAGGGGAGTGGCCAAATAAATGCAGGAATTTGGAGCGCCGTGATATTGTTGAACAAACCTGCACGGACGCAAATTTCCTAATTCTCCCTTAGTTTCTGCAGAAAGTACCACCCACTACGCACCAGAACGTGTGGTTCGAGCATGATGGTGCATCAACACATTTCTAGATTGTGGTGCGTAACCATCGTGGATAGGATGCGGCGGCCACACGTGCAGCGTTTTAGTGCAACGTTAATATTACTCTCTGTGTTCGGAAGGCATAAGCTGACGGAAGCGTTTGTGATAGCCGAAAGTACTTGTTAGTATGCCTGTGGCAATGTTTCATTTAAGTCGCTCTTGTTCGAGTATTGACAAAATAATCCGTGTTATTGGGCTGATGCAAATTTCATTTATTGAATTCCTCAAGTAGTGTGGAGAATACGGTGCTTGCTCAAGTGTCGATCTCGTCACTTGACGTTGGCCCCAAATTACTGGGTGTATTGATTGTGAATAGCGGACCTTTTTGTTCGGTAGAATCAGACAACCATAAGCGTTCAGTACAACAAATTCAATTTAATCTTTCCCCGAATGCGATTGAGAGATTTAAAAGTTTGGGAAAGAAACATTTTATTTACCGTCGGAAAGCGCATTCTGTAAGAAGCTTTTGCTTATTTGATTATGGGTCAATATTTCCTTTCGCGAGGCACGGGTTTTAAATTGATCGAAAATAATTTTCTATTGAAAAAAACAGAGAGAAATTTTTTTTCTTTGTTTACTTGAAAGGAGATCAAGAGCATCGATGGGAGAGCACAATCGATTCTTTACTTAGTTTATTGGGAAAAACCAGACTGAGTATTGATCGGAAACTGCTCTCCTCTGAGCTTCTTTTGCTCTTTCTTTCTTTTTGCTTTTGTTGTGGCTGAATTTCGTGAGAATAAGACCTTTTTTTCCGTTTAAAACAGAGGAACCGATTCCAAATCGATCCTTTACTCCTGAGACTCGGTTATTGGAAACGATTTTTCGGAATCTGGTGAATCTGTTCCGCTCGAATGGCTCTCAGTAATTTGGTGTCTTCGCACCTTTTGCACTTTGGGATAGACATATGGGCGACAAAAGAAAAAGATTCTTTCTAGTTAGGTAAAGAGAAAACGATTCGTTTAACAACTTTATAGCAGCTAATCTACTGTTTGGAGCGGAGTTATTGTGCTTCTACCTTCCTTAAATAATAGTTACGCCATTCTAAAGCTATAAATGAAATTGTTCGTATTAAATTCATTTTGCGACCCGTTTTGGGATGATAGGGATTATTGGCACACATTCGAGTTTTTCAGGGGGAGGGGTCCAAGGTCGAAATTTCACTATTCTTGTACCAGGCTCCAATACGCCGTCCAACATATTCTTTTGATTTTGTTGATTGTCGGGAACAAAACACAGTAAAAAATTAATTATTGAATAAATAATTAGCATTAATTAATAAAATTAATTATTAATAACAAATAGAGGGTGTCCGGGCATAAAGTATCCAAAAGTAATGGCTTATTATTATGGAACTACCCATCAGAATGTAATAAACTGTTCATCCATAGGTTGCAAAACTCTCCAATTTTTTGGGTCTAGTCCGATCGGCCGCACATGCGTGCATTCTTTGGTAATTGCAGCCGATAAACTTATTACACTGACTTCATTAGTAAAGATGTGGATGCCACAGTAAAAGATGCAGTGCGTACGTTGGTTAACGGAGTTTAAATCAGTACAAAAGCGTGTTCGAATAGAATGGAATGTCGTTACTGGCTTGCCTGATAGACTTATTTGGACTCCTACAAAATGAATCACGCGCACAATCAACAGTGTCTTCTATCACGATAACTTAAGGATACTTGCCAGTTTGAGATACCAAAGTTTCCGTCTCCTTTAAAGTTCTTTCCCTTTGATGGATAGATTTTGACGTTAGAGGATCGAATTTCCATTCTGTTCGAACACGTCGCCGCGCGGACACGAGTGACTGATTTAAATTTCGTTAACCAAATTACACAGTGCACTTTTTACTGTGGCGTCCACATCTTTACTAATGAAGTCAGCGTAAAAAGTTTATCGTGTGCGATTGCCGAATGATGCTCGCACGTGCGGCCGCTCCAAAAAATCTCGGAGAGTTTTCCAATCTATGGATGAACAGTTTATTAGATTCTGATGGGTAGTTCCGTAATAATAAGTCATAACTTTTCGATACTTTATAAGCCCGGGCACCCTATACTTAATTAAATTGTGCGTACTATATACATAGGATTATAATCATTCGAAAAAAAATCAAGTGCTTTGAGAGGGGGGGAACGGACCCGGTGACCCTCCTCCTTGGGTGTGCCACTGATAGAAACTGCTGAACGTTAACTGATAACTAATTTTACACTCCTTTCGCAGAGTAGTGTAGAAATCAAGAGATGAGGAATCATAAAGGTGCTTGCGATGTTCGCGATTGTGATATTAATTCAATATTCACTAATGCACTAGATTATAATAGTTCAATGGTTGTTAAATTTGTGACCACACAATGAAATTACAATCTTGCCATTTTCCGCTAAAATGGTCATGCTGGATATTGGGCGTTTGCGGCTAGTTAAAATTCATAAATGTCAGTCTTTTAAGTTACACTTGTGATGCACGTACTCAAATTTCGCCCTCGTTATTTCACCGGTGATTGAGCGTTTATTAACGTCGCATTATAAAGCAACACGAGGGCTACTGGCAGAATATCCAAGGGAACTGAACTCACCCGAAATCAGTTTAGAGCTACAAACCGGTTACCTGGGAAACAACCCCACCCTCGCGTTCAGTCTTTATTGAACAAAATCTTACTTTGTATTTTTACAGAAGAAAACATGGTAAATTTACATGATACAAATTAAAGGTAAATTCACAATATACATACATAATTATTTTTTCAAATGTACAAAGCTAATACAAATAAATGATTCAGTACCTTAAGGAAGATGATTCATTTTAGAACCTCCCTCCCTTTTCTCTAAACACAAAAGAAGAAAGCAACTTAAAAAATCTATTGGACCTCGTATAATTTTGAACAGTGACTAAGTGACGATGGCGACACTTAAGCTGGCGCCCCTCTCTGCAAACAACCACACCACGCCAACAGAACTTTGAGCTCCAACAAATTTAACGTTTATCTGCCTTTCTACACGGCGGGTCTTCAGTGGCACTAGGGCTCGAATTCAGGAATTGGTGACGAATTTTCTCGAATTTGTGACCCTGACCACTAGGCTACTGTTATTTGACCGGAGATTTAAATAATGACATCCGTCGCCAGTTTTCGTAGCTCTAGTGTAATCAGTACCGGTTTATCCATTGGGTGCTTGGGGCGAGCGCCCAGGGTCCGGATAAGCTGGACTTAACTAGATTTTCTGGTTATATATTTCGATCTGCCAATGCCAAGAGGGCCTGTAGATTCTTCTGCGCCCAGGGCCTGAAATGATCTTAAATCAGAATTGAGTGTGATTTTAATTCAAACCTATTGCATTCCACGGTCACGGCTTGTCAAGACTTTTGAGCCCATTCGAATTTCATATTCAACAGCTTTTTTTTATCACTCGATCTTCGGTCGATTTGTTGGTCGAACTCATGATTCTCCTGCTGTCAGGTCACTGAATCTGCTTACCGATTTACTCACGGCCTCCTCGCTGCTTGAGAGGGGAGATGTCATTAGTTTTATTTTTTAAGGAAATGATTCAAATAAACTTTTGCACTGATTTCACATAAAATATGTTTCGCATTTGATCCAAAATTGTGACCAAGTCATGCAAAGGAATAACCTGAAATAAGCTTAATCATCAATAGTTCAAAAATCAGTCATCAAAATTACGAGGTCCGTCGCCAAGAGCCCTCGTGTTGCTATGTAGTATAACATTGATGAACGAATAAAGAAAATCAACATTATTAATAAATCAGTCCAAGAAATTTAAGGGTTTCAATGACATGAAATTTTGAAATATTAGAGTTGAGGTGGGAATTAAGTTTTCCTTCTTTGGGGTTATAGTCATTTAAGTCCAAAATATGATTAACTTTGTGCACATATTTAATTCCATGTTCCTTCTAAAAATTCCTGATAGTATGTACTCTTTAAATTTAAAATCGCTCCATGCAAAAATGTACTGGGGAAGGTACAAAATTCCTTTGTATTATTATTATTTTGATAATTAGTCCTACATCCATACAATGATATATTTTTGTTTTATTTGTCGTAATTATATTAAATTGTATTTGTGTCTCGAAAAAATTTAAGGCCTTTAAAATTATTTTTGAAGTAAACGTCAACATATATATACCGTAAAATACGGCGTATAACGCCCCCCCCCCCCCTTCCGTCCATGTAGAAACTGAAATGTAGGTGTGCAATGCTCTTATGCTTTGCAGTCATTTATTCGAGGTATTATCCCCCAAGCTTTAGAAAAACAGTTTTCTTCTAGAGCTACAACCCGTATGTTCATTAAGAATGCCATTTCTCTCTTTTCAATAAACAGTGTTGCAATATATGTAAGAATCTAATTTATTCTCTTATTATTCTCTTTCTTTTTATTTTTAATGCTATCATTTTTAAACTCGATGTATAACGCGCACCTCTAAACTTTGTTCTTATTTTTTGTGTTAAAAATACACCTTACACGCACGGGATTTTACGGTATGCACTAATTTAGGATCAAATGGCGATAAGCGTTATATATAAATATCAACTACTTTTTAAGGTATAATTGTGTGAAGCTCTTAATTCTCACTTTTTAACGTTGAATGAGTGAATATTAACGACACTACGACTTTTGATTACGGACCTTGTCATTTTAAATCATGGTCGTGACGAGGACGACACCTGAGCTGGCACCCCCTTTCCTAACTTTCACACCAAGCATACGGGAGGACGTTTGAGATTCGACAAATTTAACGTGCACCGCTCCCTTACACGGCGGGTCTTCAGCTGGCTTTTTAAGGGAATTTATATGAGGAAGTAAATATTATAATAAGGGATTACACCCTCGCTCGCATGTGTAGAAAAAGTACACATTTGCGCAAGCAAAAATAAAAAGGTGCCCTTTCTAAGTTATTAATTTTTTATATTGCTTAAATTATCGAACTATACTTGCGACAATTTTATTTTTTTAGATGGACATTTTTTTCTGGTTTTCAGATTTATTTAGTACACTTCAAGAAAAAAAGGCTAAGATTGAAAAGAAAATAAATTATCTCTACTAAAATGGGAAAAAATTGACAAAAAAAATTGCATAAACGCTATGCAAAAAAATTTTTGTACAAATTCTCAATTTTTCATTTCTAATGTATTACTTTGCTATTTCTTTTTTGAAATAACTTTTAGGATAAGAGATATTTGAATTTTTACAAAAACTAGAGCACTTCATATTAGTTATTATGTGAAATGGTT
This sequence comes from Trichonephila inaurata madagascariensis, assembly GCA_019973955.1. NCBI lineage: Eukaryota > Metazoa > Arthropoda > Arachnida > Araneae > Nephilidae > Trichonephila > Trichonephila inaurata. The sequence goes on from BMAV01010193.1 coordinate 123,778, forward strand.
TAAAAAACAGTGATTTATATTCTCATAAAGAACTGTAAATTTTGTAATAATACAGTGATTGATAAATCTAATGGTTAAAACACACTTCTACAACCGTACAGAACTTACACAAAAAATTTCAGCAAATTATTTTTAAAAACTTTTTGAGCAATCGCTGTCCCCGTTTGAACTTTTCGAGAAAAAAAAACACATTTCGAGTAAAATGCATTTTAAAGTTTGACATATTATGTAAAGTTATGGCATCTGCTTTTACTAAAACACTTGTAGTTTTTGTTCTAGAGAATGGAAAATAAAAAACTTAGTATTTTTATAAAGCTAATTAGATGGCTTATAAAATAAAATCATGAAAAAAAATCATGATTTTTGGGCTGTGGGATACCTTAAAATATTCACTATATTTTAACCATTTGCATTTACTAATTATAAAAAGATAAATAAGTTCCTAGTTGCAATGGTTGTTGAAAAAAATCCTTGTTCTCTTATCTTCTTACTTTATATGTGTTGTGGGATCAAAAGTTGATAAACTTTTCTAGACTGTCCCCTGAATCGCCTAAGAGAGGCTCCAGTGCGTCGTTAAAATAATTGCAATGTAAAAAAGAAGTACTGTGCATTTAGCCTGCATGTCTTGTGGGAAAGAAATACAAACTTTATTCTTTCATTTATTTATCTGGCATCTCACGAGATATAAAAAAAAAGATCTTTTGAATCCATTCGTTGTTGAGGCACTTATGCCACGGCGGGTCTTCATTATCTGATATTGCAACACTCTGCCCGCGAAAGGGTTGGTCTTTATGAAGGATATGTTTCCTGCCTGACGCCCTTCTGGAGATAACACTATCCGTCACTGCGCGGGATATTGGATTCAAGACTCTTAATGATGATCTGGGATCGAATTTAGATGGAGGGTATATGGGGACTAGAGTTTCATCGTCTCGTGAATTTCCGAAAGCGTGAAAAAGTGCTGTGACAGCAAGTTCATTATTTTGGAACTCCTAGTGTCTTGTAAAATAACGCTTTTCTTTTTTACCTCGAAAAGAGAGAGATGTGTTCGAAATATAGATTCACTTTTATCAGAGACATTTCTCACCTGTGTTTCAATCTTTTGCGAATTTAGCACCGTTGAAAAATTGTTATTGTGAATTTCACACTGACATAAAAAATTGCGTCGCCTTTTTTTTATCCTTTTAAAATATTTTTTAAAAAATGATTTTAAAAGTTTGTTAGTCAAAAATGGCAACCAACTCTCAGTTTTCAAAAAAAATAGGTTACATTTAAAATTTTGTTGTTGAACATTTTCCTTGTTTCTCTTTGGATACATAAATTTAAAATAATCCGTTCATTCAATAAATTAAAAGTTGTTATTTTTTCGTTTTTGGTACAAATTTTACTTTAATTGATCGAAAACTTGAAGAAAATCTCTATTTTAAATTCTCGAAACGTTTCATACCCAAGCACATCTTTATAGGAAATCGTTTTAGAATTAGTCCGTTAGAGGTGTTCGCCAGGACATATTACGTTATCAAGATGGTAAGTTCTCAATTCGAATTAATCCCAGGAATTGAGCCCCTGATTCCTGTGACATAGAAGTTGGGAGTGAGTGAGTGAATATTAACGTCGCACTGTTCAGCTACACGAGGGCTTTTGGCGACGGACCCCGTAATTTTGAACCATGGTCAAGTGACGTGGATGACACCTGAACTGGCACCCCCTCTCCTAACTACCACACCACACCAACGGGAGGACGTTTCAGCTCTCGACAGATTTAACGTGCATAGCTGCTCTACACGGCGGGTCTTTAGTGGTACTGGGCTCGAACTCATGACATGCCTGTCATGATCCGATACCTTGATCACTGGGCTACCGTAGCCCTTAGAAGTTGGGAAAGTGTGCTGTTTACCCACGTGTCATTCTCGTCACTTGACGACTGCTCAAAATTACGAGATCTCAGTAGGTCTCATTAACTTTTGTTTAGCTTTGACGTAAATAAACCAAATATTTAATTTCCTAACTGTCATGCTACCATTAATTTTCTCAAACGTCACAAGATACGAGGTGAAGTGGGGAAATCTTCCCCTTAGAAAAATTTCTTTCTACGCCGCCCTCTATGAATATGTATTGCAGGATATTTTACTTACTGTTTTCCCCTTCTCGTTTAGATTAGCCTCGCGCGATCTGATACCATCTATCTTCATAAATCTTTGGAAGAAGTGACCAGAAGTCTCCGATCCGCAAAACCCAATTGTTTTCCTTCTGGGACCGGAAGACCATTTGTTTAGGGATTGTTTACTCTACCGTGTCTCCCTGTTCTTTTTTCCTCGCGCTCTCCCTTATCGATTTCAGGGACGCGCCCTCCCCTAATGCGCCCCTCGAGGAATCGTGGGCAGTTCGCTGACCGGGGCGATCGATGGGACGGTGTTGCGCCGCCTTGAATTTTTTAACTGTGGTTGAATACGAGAGAGAAATTAAAACGGGCATTAGAAACATTAGAGAAGCTTATATGTTGCTGGTAGAAATCAAATATCTATTGCAGTGTTTCTCAAACTGTGTGGCGCGCCCCCCTTGGGGGCGTGACAACTCTACGAGGGAGCGCGAGTATATTAAAAAGTCAAAGCCAAAAGATTATTTTTAAAAAATTATTAATTTAGTGAAAGTAAAGAAACAAAATACATTCTGACATAATAAAAAATTAAATACTCATTCATAGTGATATATTACGCTTGTAAATGTATCATTACTGCACAATGTGTATTTTATATAATTAATTTAACAATACTAAGGTAAGAACAAGTTTAATAATTACCAGTGACCCTCATGGGTTTGTCATATATAAAATTATATACAAAAATTAATACTTATATCTCAATAATTTGTATGGTTTATAATTAATCTCTTAACTGCCGATTAAAAGTTACGCGATTCGCTCCCCAATGCCAACCGTTTTTCACTTAGGCGCGCGTATGTGATGTATTGGGGTAGGGGGAAAGGAATCAAGAAATAAATAAATCATTCGGAAAGATTGTTGCAAAGGGCCTTTTATTGCATTCCAAAGCCGGAATAATTTTATGGATAGCAGTGTACAGAAGAGATCGTACTTAAGAAATACGTATATATACGCCCGGGGATATTGACGCTTTGGCTGAGTGAGACGTTTATGTACATCAGCGGTACTTAAGAGGTAAAAGTCATATCGTAGTTTTAGCATCAAAGTACAGTACTATTCAATTAAATACATTGTTATATTGTATAAAGGGGGGGGGGCTATGAAAATTATGATTGAATATTGGATCGCGAATATTTAAACTTTGAGAAGCACTGCTCTACTGGATTAAACTTGCTCCCGAACTTGGCTTTAAAACTAACGAGTCGAATTAATAGTGCTTGATGTTGACGAATGTCTATGTCAGTGGTCGCCAATCAATATGCATAACCAAACAAAATGCTATATTAAACTTTAATTGCAGACTGGGTGCATACCGTGGCTTATTTTTGTCAATCCCTTATATGTTTAGTAACTGCGGTAGCTAAGGTAGCGAACAAGTGTCCGGATTCGAATCTTAGTGTCACTGATTTCCACTGTGTAGATAG